>MU776385.1:24635-38041 GCA_026770625.1 Nicotiana glauca | reverse complement strand
ATGAAGAAGGATATTGTGGGTCATGTAGCTCGGTGCCTCAACTGTCAGCAGGTCAAGTATGAGCATCAGAGGCCCGGTGGTGTGCTTCAGCGTATAGATATTCCCAAGTGGAAATGGGAGCGGATTACTATGGACTTTGTGAGTGGTCTCCCTCGGACAGTGAGGAAGTTTGATTCAGTATGGGTGATTGTGGATAGGCTGACCAAGTCCACGCACTTCATTCCGGTGTGTACTACCTATTCTTCGGAGCGGTTAGCAGAGATTTTCATCCGAGAGATTGTGCGATTGCATGGGGTCTCAGTTTCTATTATATCAGATAGAGGTACTCAGTTTACTTCTCAGTTCTGGAGGACTTTTCAGCGAGAGTTGGGTTCACAGGTAGAGTTGAGCACTGCATTTCATCCTCAGACGGACGGACATTCCAAGAGTACCATTCAGATATTGGAGGATATGTTGCGTGCCTATGTTATTGACTTTGGAGGTTCTTGGGCTGATTATTTGCCTCTTGCAGAGTTTGCTTAAAACAACAACTACCAATCCAGCATTCAGATGGCACCATATGAGGCTTTATATGGGAGACGGTGTAGATCTCCGGTTGGTTGGTTTGAGTCCGGCGAGGCTAGGTTGTTGGGTACAGAGTTGGTCCAGGATGCTTTGGACAAGGTGAAGGTGATTCAGGAGAGACTTCGCACAGCCCAGTCGCGTCAGAAGAGTTATGCGGACCGGAAGGTCCGAGATGTAACTTATTCAGTAGGTGAGAAGGTCTTGATGAAGGTTTCGCCTATGAAAGGCGTCATGAGATTTGGAAAGAAAGGAAAGCTAAGTCCGAGGTTCATTGGCCCTTTTGAGATACTCAGGAGGATTGGAGAGGTGGCCTATATGCTTGCTTTGCCACCCAGTCTATCGGGAGTTCATCCGGTATTTCACATGTCTATGCTCTGGAAGTATGTTGAGGACCCATCGCATGTATTGGACTTTAGTACAGTTCAGTTGGATGATGACTTGACTTATGATGTGGAGCCTGTAGCTATTTTGGGTCGACAGGTGCGGAGATTGAGGTCTAAGGATATAGCGTTAGTGAAGGTGTAGTGGAGAGGTCTGCCTGTGGAGGAGGCTACTTGGGAGACCGAGCGGGAGATGCGGAGCAGATATCCTCACTTGTTTGAGACTCCAGGTATGTTTCTTGACTCGCACGAGGACGAGCGTTTGTTTTAGTTGGGGAGGATGTGACGACCCGGCACGTCGTCACGTGAGTTACCGCCCCGTTTCCCCCTTATTGTGTTGCTTCATGTTTCAATATCAGTATTAGAGTTGATTGGGTGTAATTGGGTTGGTTTTGGTTGGAAATGAGGCACTTAGCCTCTTAGAAGGAAGCTTATTTTAGAAAAGTCAACTGAAAGTTGACTATGTGGTTAGAGGGTTCGGATGTGAATTCTGGTGGTTCGGTCAGCTTCGGGGGATGATTTGTGACTTAGGAGTGCGATCGGAATCGAATTTGGAGGTCCGGCGTAGAAATAGGCTTGAATTGGCGAAGTTGAAATTTTGGCGAATTCTGGTTGATAGGTGAGATTTTGATCCAAGGGTCGGAATGGAATTCTGAGAGTTGCAGTGCTTCGTTAGGTGATTTTGGATATGTCTGCAAATTTTCAGGTCATTCGGACGTCGTTTGGTCGGGTTTTTGATCGAATGTGAGATTCGGAAGTTTTAGTTAAACTTAGGCTTGAATCCGTCGTGAATTGATGATTTTTATGTTAATGGGCGTGTTTTGATGATTGGAACAAGTTCGTATGATGTTTTGAAGTAGGTTGGTGTTTTTGGTTGGGGTCCCGGGGGCCTCGAGTGAGTTTTGGGTGGTCAATCGGACCCTTTTCCATGTTAAAAAGTAGCAGAAAATAACCTACAGCAGTTGCAGGGATTTTTGCCTTTGCGATCGCGTGAGGTCCCTCGTGATCGCGCAGAAGGGAAATGGGTTGGCCTGAGTTTGTGCTTCGCGTTCGTGTTTGGTGTTTCGTGTTCGTGGAGGGTCTCGACCTTGATGATCACGTTCGCTTAAAGGGATGACGCATTCGCGTAGGCCTGGAAGATGGGCCATCGCGTTCGCGTGGCTGAGGACGCGTTCGCGTGGCTGAGGACGCGTTCGCGTATGAGGGCCTGGGATCCCAGATAGATATAGCACCGCGTTCGCGGTATTTGAGACGCATTCGGGTAGAGTCAGGGTTGTTGGGCATCGCGTTCGCGTTAGTGTGGTCGCGTTCGCGTAGAGCATTTTTGAATTTTAAAATTTTTGGTCTTCGCATTCGCGTGGCTAAGGTCGTGAACGCGATGAAGGATTTTTCTGGGCGGACAGAAGGGTTTATAAACATTTCCTCCGCGAGCTAAAGTCATTTTTCACCATTGTTGAGCAAATTTGGGAGCTTTTGTCGAGGGATTACGAGGGTTTCGACTAGCATTCGATTGGAGGTAAGTTTTATGAGCTAAATACGTGATTTTATTGAAGATTCATCATTGAAATCTCTGAAAATCGGGTAAAAATTGGAGAAGTTAGGGCTTGGTTTTTGAGAATGTAAAATTGGAATTTGAAGGGGCTATTGAACTCCGATTTTGATAACTTTTATATGTACGGACTCGTAGCAAGACGAGGATTCCGGAAATGTGAATTTCGTAATTTTTCGAGAAGTGGGCCCAGGGCTCAGGTTTTGCCAACTTCGTGTTTTTGGGTGTTTTTCGAGTTCTTTCGATTGGGTTATGTTCCATTAGCTTATTTTAATGTATTCCTTGTGGTTTTGATCAAATTCGGCACCTGAGGAAGTTGATTCAAGAGGGAAAGGCTTAGCGGACTAGTCTCGTGGCCGGTTCGAGGTGAGTAATAGATGTGGATGATGACCTGAGGGTTTGAAACCCCAGTATATCACGCTGTGACGCTATATTGAGGCGAGACACGTACTCTACGGTAAGTATGGGGTCGATTGTGATTGGGGACTAGGGCTTAGTCCGCCCAAGTGATGTTGTACTGTGTTGTTGTCTAGAAAATTAGCTGGTAAACCTCGTACTTGGATGGTTATGGATATATTTGGGCTGCGTGCCGATTATTTGGATCTCGTAGGGATTATTATCACTGTTTCCATGACATATAGCATGTTTTCGTGATATCAGTCCCGAGCTAAACATTGTCTTGAAATGACTAGAAAAATTCTAAGGTTTTGAACACCTAATTTATAATTACTGATAATCAGAACTAAAAATGGTAAGTCTGACTGTGCATGTGTGGCTTGCATGCATATAGCTGGACTGATAGTGGATCGGGCTGCAAGCCGCAGCGTATGTTACTATGATATTACGCTTGGGCTGTAGGAGCCCCTCCGGAGTATGAACCCCCACAGTGAGCGCGGGTACCCAAATGGATCGGGTTGCGCGCCGCAGCGGTCATGTGTATTTGCATTGCATTCATGCATTGATACTTATCTGCTCAATCTGTTAATACTCATTGATGTTACACTGTTAAATGTGTAGAAATATTGTGGTAGCTTTACTTTGTCGTATATTGGGATTTCTTACTTTCAATGTCATTATACATGTCTATTACCGCTGAGTTGGAAGTACTCACTTTACTCCCTGCACCATGTGTGCAGATCCAGGTACTTTGGGAGCTAGCTGAGTTTTCTGCTGACTTCAGAGTTTCGTTCGGAGTTGTCGAGGTAGCTGCCTGACGTCCGCAGGACCCGACTCCTCCCCTATCCCCTGTTATTTGATTTTTTCCGCGTATTTCAGACTATGTATCATTACAGTCTTAGTATGCTGTACATGTTGGAGGCTCTAGAATCATGACCCCCAGGTCTTTGGGAGGTTGCTCAGTATTGTTGATTTTCGGGTTATTTCTATCTATCAGTTATACTTTTAGTTTCAATGCTGTTAATGATTTTCAAACTTATGCTTTTGAGCTTTATGCTCGGGTTGAGAGTGCAAATGGTCGAGCTTGCCTAGCAGTTGTGTTGGGCGCCATCACGACCGGGTTTGGGGTCGTGACAAGTAGCAAGTAAGATGCATCAAGATGGTCTTTTTATTTCGGGTACACTGTCCTAGACAGACCCAACCCCTGTATTGAATCTCCAAGGTCAAATGCACGTGATGCTAACAAATATTCCTACTAGGGATCCAGCATGAGGCTTTGTTATTCTAGGTTAAAATCTTATTGGAGAAAGTATCTAGACTGGCTTACTCGAGCGGACAACTCAAGCCGAGGAGGGTCGGTGTACCAGTAGCATTGTTTTTCGGCTTAACTGGTGGTGCTCCCCACCTAAAACATGTGTGACTAAAATCCTTCACCGGGTGACAAGCACCTTGGCTATCTCAAAAAAAGCGGGCTATGCCAAGCAAATGTCCAATTTTAATTTTAAGAAGACTCATATGGGGTGCGTGAGAAGACAGTTTATATGTAGTTTAACAATATCAAAGCAGTAAAAAGCAACATTTAGCACATTGGGCTCAAATATATAACTAAAATTTAGATAATAAATAAAGCCAATATAATAATTATATAAAGCTCGAATTTCTAACCCTGAACCAGTGGTTCTGGGTTAAGTCCCTAGTAGAGTCATCAGAGCTGTCACGCCTCCTTTTTAACTACACCCCCGTAAAAGGTATAATAAAGGGAGTTTTTTCAATTAAAGGACAATCGAAACGGGATTTATTATTAAAAGATTCAGAGTCTCCACTTGGGATATTTATGGTGTCCCAAGTCACCGGTTTTAAATCCTGAATCAAGGAAAGGGTTGACTCTGTTCAACAGTCCGCGAACCAAAAATTCGAGTAAGGAATTCTGTTAACCCGGGAGAAGGTGTTAGGCATTCGCGAGTTCCATGGTTCTAGCACGGTCGCTCAACTATTATATTCGGCTTAATTTTCTGATTTTAAACAATTATGAACCTATATGCAAATTTTAGTTTTAACCGCTTTTATTTAACGTAGGCTAAAGAAAATTATAATGTTATTAAAACACGTCTCGAACCACGTAACATAAATGCACCCGTAGTTTTTGACACATTCTAACACCGTTGAGATTTGAATTTGGGTCACATAAATGTGCACCCGATTTTAGGAAAGTAGATTATTAAATACGCGCCTAAAGTAACTACACGTTTTCACTTTGCGAGGGCCATAAAATTTGCTAAATGGCTCGCCTCAAATTCTAAGGATTGAAACAAAATTAATTAAACGAGGGCCATGCAATTGAGATTTTTGTTCGGCATGGCACATCTCGATTCATTCTAACCAAAAGGTTACTAAATTAACTCATGAGGGCCGTTAATATTGGTGTTATTTAATATGACACACCTCAATTAATTAAAGGACTTAGTCGACTGATTAAAGGACTAAAGAATTTCCAATCATTAAGGCGAAGGTTTAAACCTAATGTTAATAACCAGTACATGAAACCAAGCAACAAAATAGAACACTTCTGATTCACATTCCATCCAAAACAAAAAATAAACATTTATGCCTATAGTCATTCAAACAAACAAAAAGATTACTTGGCTTTGCATTCTTTTGGCTTTCTTTCGAATCCACTCCATTAACGAATATGTACGAATATGTATCTTGGACACAAATAGAACTCAAACTAACATATACAAAATAAACATTTCAACAAAGCTAAGAACCCATAACTGAATCGGACCTATCTACCCTTAATTAATTTGCTCAAACCAAAAACAGATCCATGTACTAACTACTAAAACAAAACATTAAAAAGAAACACCAAGAATACTGACAACAAAACACTAAATCATATTCGCAAAATAACATAAGGATGAACATATAACAAAGTGAACGGGAAATGAAGAATCAGACCTCAATGGCAAAAATTCTTTCCAAATTAAAGAAAACTTCAGACTTACAGTTTTGTCCAAACAAAGAGCAACCGCATTCAACAACAAAATCGTGTATCAACCAGAAGAAATACATAGAAACGCGAATCGGAAACTGAACATCGACTTAAACCGTCTCTATCTCAACAGCAAAATTCAAACCCGAAATTGGACTCTAAAATCGGAGCCGTTGACAATTAACCAACAACGTTACAATCTGGTCCTTTGTGTTTGGTTTGGTTTTTCATGTGTTTCTTCATCTATGGCGATGAAGAAGATAGGTGAGGGAGCGATGTCTATCGTTGCCTGAGATAGATAGCAACGGAAGTTCAAGCGAAAGGGGGAATGGGCTTCTTTGTAGGTGGTGAGTGTTATACCCCATTTTAACATAGGTCAAACTAGAGTATAACATATTGGTAATTCTGAAGGTTTAAATTATTAAAAGAGTCGCCACCTAATTATTTTAACGGTGAATTAAGACACCAATTTTAGCTAAGTAGTGCTTAAAATTAACTCTGTTTTATAGTCTACTTAGCCTTAGAGATTATGGGTAAGGGTTCGAATTAATCTGATCAGGAAGGTTATTAAGGCACCCTATATGATCCGCTAATTACGGTTAACCGGCCAAACTTAGGTTAATTAGTCTAAAGCTCGATAATGAAAATATTTGTAGGTTAGAAAGTCATGTGTCCATTATAGCTGAAAATTTGTATATTAGCCTTGTACAAAAGCAATTAAAACTTGTTTGTCCAAATAGTAAAAGTTTATGAAAAAGGAGAATTAAGTTGTTTGGACATATTAGAATTTAAAACTTGTTCGATTCCAAATAATCAACTAGAGAAAAGTTCATTTAGATAAAAACGGGCCTACCGCTACAACAAAGTATAAAATTTATTTTGAATAGAAAAAGAAAATACCTTGGTGATGTGACAACTTGGAGGAATCACAGAGCAGATAAAGAAAATCATTTTCTATTTATCCCAAAGGAAAATAGATCCTAAATCACAAAGATGTTTCTGCCTTTACACTGTCACTACCCAAATCCCAAACCTGATCGTGATGGCGCCTCTCGTGAAGACAAGGCCAGCCAGTCAATACAATTTATCCTTTTAAAATAATTATTTAACAAAACTATAATGCAACATGGTTTAAAAATACCAAATAGCAGAAGTACAGATAAAAATGCGGAAATTCAACCCAACAAGGAGTCTAAATACATTTACAAGACTAGTAGTATGCAACATGGAATTTAAAAGTTAAATGGTAGAAAATCTGGTGCCGCGGACGCTGGCGGTCACCTGGCTCAGCTATGATAGCAACTCTTCAATCAGCCCAAAACTCGCTACCGTGTAACAAATACTTGCATCTGCACACGAGGTGCAGGGAGTAAAGTGAGTACTCCAACTCAGTGGGTAATAAAAGTAAATAATAACTGAGCAGTATGGAACCACGTAAAGCAAGTCATCATGTTATTTAATATAGTGTAATCCTGTGAGAAAATAGTGAAAACATGAAAATCTCTTTTGAAAATGATCTTTTCAACAGCTGCAAAAATAATTTCAAAAATTAAGAAATAATTAGAAAATCTGCCCCTCGGGCTCAATATCAACCTCTCAATACAGTATCAATCCCGCGGGCTCACTCCCAACACACAAAGTACAACATCAGCCTCTCGAGCTCACTCCCAACTCACAAAGTACAACATCAGCCTCTCGAGCTCATTCCCAACTCACAAAGTACAACATCAGTCTCTCGGCCTCAGCACTCCGTCAACAAATAACACCGGGGTACCCGGTAAACAGTGCAAGAAGTAGCATGGATTCCAATGAAATGAGAGTGTTGTATGTCATGACTAGTACAAATAGGAACAAATGCATGAGTGCCATGC
The DNA here is from genome assembly GCA_026770625.1 of Nicotiana glauca. Classification (NCBI taxonomy): domain Eukaryota; kingdom Viridiplantae; phylum Streptophyta; class Magnoliopsida; order Solanales; family Solanaceae; genus Nicotiana; species Nicotiana glauca. Next base: position 30,289 of record MU776385.1, on the reverse strand, counting down.
AATGCATATGATGGTACACTCTAGTACCCGATACGGCGTGCAGCCCGCTCCATTTATTTATTATCGACGGCGCTCACTGGGGGGTGTGTACAGACTCCGGAGGGGCTCCTACAGCCCAAGCACAATATCAAGTCATCTCGTGGCATCAAATCTAGGCTCTCGGCCTAATATCAATATCAGTATAATCAACCAGGCTCTCAGCCTCAATATCAACGTGATCAACCAGGCTCTCGGCCTCCATATCAATGTAACACTGTTGCAGCGTGCAGCCCGATCCATGCTCAGTCCAGAAATGCACATATAATACTGTTGAGGCGCGCAGCCCGATCCATGCTTAGTACAGAAATCATCATAAGCACCTCGGGCATTTGTAAAACAGTAGTTCTCAGCCCAAAATATCATTTAGAATATCATTTGAGTTTCAAATCTTAGAAAGATGGCTGAGTTTGCAAAACAGTTTTCAAAATCGTGGACTGAGGTAAAATGATATGCACATATATGCACAAACAATGATATCAATCGCTGAAGGATTCAAATAATTGGCAAGAAGCCCAAATTTAACAATTAAATCCAAGTAAGGATAAATTCTTCATTTAATACAAGTAGAAAATACGGTGAAAACATCTCTCGGGACGGACCAAGTCACAATCTCCAATGGTGCTTTACCCCATGCCCGTTATCCGGCGTGCAAGTCACCTCAATACAGCACTATGATGTGCAAATCCGGGGCATCAAACCCTCAGGATATCATTTACAAGTATTATTCACCTCGGACCGGTGAAATCTCTAGCCCGCGATGCCTTTTCCCCTCAAACCGGCCTCCACGCGCGTCGTATCTAACCAAAAATAGAGCGAATACAACATAATATGCTAATGGAAAAATACCCAATCGAAAATAGTTGAAAAATAGCAACAATCTCGAAACTAGCAAAACCCGAGCCCCGGGCCAGCTTCCCGAAAAATTATAAAATTTACATCACCGGATTCTTCGTCTCGCCACGAGTCCATACATATCAAATTTACCAAAATCGGAGTTCAAATGCCCTTTCAAATCCTCAATTTAGAATCTCAAAATTCCAAGCCCTATTCCTCCATTTTAGCAAAAATTCAATGATTTCCTAGATGGATTTCACAATAAAAATTAGTATTGAGACCAAGATTCTTACCTCAAGTCGTTTCCCTTTGAATCCCTCCTTCTTTTCCTCCAAAAATCTCCAAAAACGGGCAGCCATGGGTGAAAATGACCCCAAAATCGCAACTGATGTGTTTTAAAACATTCTGCCCAGGTATGGTATTTTACTCTTCGCAATCGCGGCAAATGCTTCGCGATCGCAGAGAACAATTTTCCAGTCCAAAATTTTACTCTTCGCGATCGCGGACAATGCTTTGCGATCGCGATGAACAGTTCCCAGCTCTTCCAGACAGCCTCCAGTATAATGGCCTTAACTTTTTGCACACAACTCCAAATGACAAATGGTTTGATGTTCTGAAAACTAGACTCAAATATATACAATTTTCATGTGTTGCTAATTTCCAATTCATTATATATTTATAGATATAATCTAACAAAATAAGCCCATGTGTAACACGACTTTCCTCTTCATATTCCCGGACATGCTGTAGTATAACAGCCATATCTCTTCGTACACAAATCCAAATCATGAATAGTTTACGTTTTTAGAAACTAGACACAGAGGGCTACAACTTTTTATTTTTAATCATCTCAAAATTCATTATAGATTGTAAGATATGAGCTTCCGAAGTGGGATCAATGCAACAGAATATTTCTTCTCCGCGATCGCGAAAGGCTTTACGCGATCGCGATTCATTAGCATGTTTCTCACATTTTACTCACCGCGATCGTGACCCATTGTCCGCGATCACATAGAACACTGCTGAAGACAAAAACCAGCAGTTCTAAATGGCCTAGAAATGGTCCGAAACCACCCCGAAACTCACCCGAGGCCCCCGAGACCTCAACCAAAAGCACGGATAAGTTCTATTACCTTATTCAAACTTGCTCGAACCATAAAAACACTATCGTTAACATCAAAAATCACCAAATTTCATCAACTCAAGGCCTAAGTTAAACTAAAACTCTCAAAACTCGCATTCAATCAAAAACCCGACCTAAACACCTCCGAATCAACTGAAATTTAGCACACAAGTCCAAAATCACCTAACGAAGCTACTGGAACTCTCGAAATTCCATTCTGACCCTTGAATCAAAATCTCGCATGCCAACCGGATTTCGCCAAAATCCTAACTTTGCCAAAATAGGCTAACTTCTACACCGAACCTCTAAAATTACTTCTGATTGCTCTCCTAAGTCTTAAATCATCTCCCGGAGCTAACCGAGCATCGAAATTCATATCTGATCCCAATACTGATAATGAAACATAAGGAAGTAGAAAATGGGAAGAACGGGGTAGTTACTCATGAGACGACGGGTCGGGTCGTCACATTCTCCCCAACTTAAACAAACGTTCATCCTCGAACGTGCCCAGAGTTGTTCCAAAAGCCAACCAATCGCTGGATAACCTTACCATTCATATACATGGGGGGTGATCCCACGTCATCCTATCTCCTATAGGTCCGACAACACATTATAACTAAAATTTTGCAATCCCATCTAGCCCATAAGCCATAGGGCCACATTTCCATTAAAATCTTTCATATGATCAAAATCCCACATTTATACTCTGAATAAGCCGAAAAAGATGCAATAACCCATACCTGTTATGTGAGTGAATGCAAAAAAAAATTCAGAAGAGTTAAAATTTTCGATGATTCGTGTTTCCACAAGCTTATGAAGGAGTGAGTTTAATCTCACCATGGAATTACGGCAGCAATAGAGTATATGTGTTGTGATCTATGGCTTCGAGCCAAGTTGGGGAGCTTGCTATTAGTTAGCGGATTGTACAGTTATTTACTATGTTAGTTCCGATTTGATACATGCTGGTGAATCAGTTCTGGTTGTGGAAATTGGATCGAGAATGGCACGAGCGAAGGAAAGTTTTTGACAAGATGTCATGAGCTCAGATGAGCAGGATATAAGTTTCAATGTTTACGGTAAGTTGGCATTGTCTTCAGCGCCACCTAAGATTGGTGTTTTGTAAAAAGGGTTTTGTGTCCTGGTTAATGATTCTTGATCGTTCTTCAGCGTTAGTGTGACCGGTGGTTTGGAGGTACGCTCCAGATATTATTATGGTAGGTTGTGGGAGTGTGTCCCACGGGAAGATTATATAAGTGTGGCATGTGATCACCTGATTGATTAAAGATGTAAACCAAGTATGAAGTTTGTGATGGTGTCGTTAAATTAAAGATTCATGCCTGGAGGGCACTTGGCATATTGGGTTGTGAACTGGGGAGGATTACTCCGATTGTGATGGTTGTTCTTGTGTGTTATGAGGAAAATGGGAGTTATTATGGACCTCTGAAAGGTTATCAGACTAGATTGTGTGATATGTAGTGGAGGATCGAGATTAGTGTGTGTAAGGTTCAGTTCAGTTCTAAAAGGGAGTCCATAAAACTCTTAGGCAGTGGGTAGCCTCAAATAATTAAGGAAATGGTACTGCTAATTGGAAATGATTTGACGAGATTATATTTTTCAGAAAAAGGGCAATGTGATTAAGTTAATGGCACTTAGTAGTAGTGCGGCACTTTCAAGATAGATCGACTGCTGATATTCGAGTTTGCTTGGTGGCATAGAAGAATTTTAGAGTATCTCTCATGATGTGACTAGATACTAGAGGTGAGTTATATAAGAGAGTAGCGGAATTGGGATCAGATATGGTAATTCGTGTGTTTTATGGACTTGGAGATTGGAGTTCTCATATACAGGTTAGCTTGCGATTGTGGATGGGAAATGTGGGTAAGTTAGCGGCTGTTATACTACAGGGTGTCAGGGAAGATGAAGAGGAAAGTCGTGTTGCACATGGGCTTACTTTGTCAGATTATATCTATAAATCTATAATGAATTGGGAAATGATAAACGCATGAAAATTGTAAATATTGGAATCTAGTTTTCAGAACATTAAACTATTTGTCATTTGGAGTTGTGTGCAAAAAGTTAGGGCCATTATACTGGAGGCTGTTCGGAAGAGCTGGGAACTGTTCATCGTGATCGCGAAGCATTGTCCGCGATCGCGAAGAGTAAAATTTTGGACTGGAAAATTGTTCTCCGCGATCGCGAAGAATTTGCCGCGATCGCGAAGAGTAAAATACCTGAGCAGAATGTTTTAAAACACATTAGTCGCAATTTTGGGGTCATTTTCACCCATGGCTGCCCGTTTTGGAGATTTTTGGAGGAAAAGAAGGAGGGATTCAAAGGGAAACGACTTGAGGTAAGAATCTTGGTCTCAATACTCGTTTTTATTGTTAAATCCATCTAGGAAATCATTGAATTTTTGGTAAAATAGAGGAATAGGGTTTGGAATTTTGAGATTCTAAATTGAGGATTTGAAAGGGCATATAAACTCCGATTTTGGTAAATTTGATATGTATGGACTCGTGGCGAGACGAGAAATCCGGTAATGTAAATTTCGTAATTTTTTGGGAAGCAGGCCCGGCGCTCGGGTTTTGCTAGTTTCGAGATTGTTACTATTTTTCGACTATTTTCGATTGGGTATTTTCCCATTAGCATATTGTGATATATTCGCTATGTTTTTGGTTAGATACTACGCGCGTGGAGGTCGGTTTGAGTGGCAAAGGCGTCGCGGGCTAGAGATTTTACCGGTTCGAGGTGATTAATACTTGTAAATGATATCCTGAGGGTTTGAAACCCTTGATTTGCACATCATAGTGCTGTATTGAGGTGACTTGCACGGCGGATAACGGGCGTGGGGTAAAGCACCATTGGGGATAGTGACTTGGTCCGTCCCGAGAGATGTTTTCACCGTGTTTTCTACTTGTATTAAATGGAGAATTTATCCTTACTTGGATTTAACTGTTAAATTTGGACTTCTTGCCAATTATTTGAATCCTTCAGGGATTGATATCATTGTTTGTGCATATATGTGCATATCATTTTAACTCGGTCCACGGTTTTGCATACTCAACCATCTTTCTAAGATTTGAAACTCAAATGATATTCTAAATGATATTTTGGGCTGAGAACTACTGTTTTACAAATGCCCGAGGGGCTTATGATGATTTCTGTACTGAGCATGGGATCGGGCTGCGTGCCACAGCAGTATTATATGTGCATTTCTAGACTGAGCATGGATCGGGCTGCACGCCGCAGCTGTGTTACATTGATATTGAGGCCGAGAGCCTAGTTGATCACATTGATATTGAGGCTGAGAGCCTGGTTGATTATACTGATATTGATATAAGGCCGAGAGCCTAGATTTGATGCCATGAGATGGCTTGATATTGCGCTTGGGTTGTAGGAGCCCCTTCGGAGTCTGTACACACCCCCAGTGAGCGCCGTCGACGATAAATAAATGGAGCGGGCTGCACGCCGCAGCGGGTACTAGAGTGTACCGTCATATGCATTGCATTGCACTTATGCATTTGTTCCTATTTGTACTAGTTGTCATAACATATAGCACTCTCATTTCGTTGGCATCCATGCTACTTCTTGCACTGTTTACCGGGTACCCCAGTGTTATTTGTTGATGGAGTGCTGAGCCCGAGAGGCTGATGTTGTA
>MU776378.1:438487-502044 GCA_026770625.1 Nicotiana glauca | reverse complement strand
TTTCTAAAGGATTTTCACGGTTTTACTGTTTTCCTAAAAAGGTTGTACTGTCCCATATAGCATGATGGAGTGTTCTTACGTGATTTCTTACCGCTCAGTTATTATTTACTCTTATTACCACTGAGTTGGAAGTACTTACTTTACTCCCTGCACCATGTGTGCAGATTCAGGTGTCTCGGGAGCATAGTTGAGCTATTCGCTGCTTCAGAGTTTCTCAGAAGTTGTCGAGGTAGCTGCCTGACGTTCGCAGGACCCGACTCCTCTCCTATCCCTTTATTATTTCTGCATTTTAGAACTTCAGTATTACTGAGGATGTATTATTTTGTTATCTTAGAGGCTCTAGACTCATGACCCCAGGTCTTTGGGAGTTTTATTGGCAGTTGTTGTGATTTCCGTACCACTTCTGTCTATAATCACTGTTTAGAACTATATCATCTGATAATCTAATGCTATAAATTGGAAAATGGGTTGTGTGGTTGAGTGGTGAGTGTTATATGGTTGGGCTTGCCTAGCATTCGATGTTGGGCGCCATCACGACCGGGAATGGGGTCGTGACAGATACTATGGCACTCAGTGACGGATGTAGCTCAAGAATTCAAAGCAAACTACCTTAGAAGTTGAAGGATTTAGGTAGTTTCACTATCCAAATCCTGATTGGTAAGCATGCAGTCGGGCGAGCTTTGTGTGATCTTGGAGCGAGCATCAATTTGATGCCTCTATTTATGTTCAAACTATTGGGGTTGGGTGAGCCACGCCCAATAATGGTAATCTTACAGTTGGCTGATCGCTCCCTTGCTCATCCCGAAGGAGTCATTGAATATGTGTTAGTTCTAGTGGGCTTCTTCATATTTCCTACTGATTTTATTATCTTGGCCTACGAGCCTTATCAGGAAGTCCTATTTATTTTAGGGCATCCATTCTTATCTAGGATCGAACTATTATTGATGTATGCGAAGGAAAGATGGCGATGAGAGTAGGTGATCGAATGGAGGTATTCAATATGTATGAAGCACTCAGATTGCCAACCCACTATGAAGAGCTATCTATGATTTTTGTGGTAGAGAGCGATGCTACGCCATTGGTACCCTATAAGAGCTCCATACTTACTCTTGAATGAGCTTTGAGTGGGGACGAAGAAGATTGTGAAGATGAGATGATGTGAGAAATTAAGCAAGTACTTCACATGTCTTTTAGTTATGTCCATGGGTTTGGGAGATTTGAGAAGTTGGATAGGCCTGTCACTCTGACCCCTCCTAAGCCATCTATTTAATAAGTTCTGAAGCTAAAACTTAAGCCCCTTCCAGCGCATCTGCTCTATGCTTATTTGGTGAACTCTGAGACATTTCCTGTGGTTATCTCATCCATCTTGACTAATGTAGAAGAAGAAAGATTGCTCAGAGTACTTTGCGAGCATAAAAATTCCATAGGGTGGACAATGGCTAACATCAAAGGAATCGGTCTATTGTTTTGCATGCATAAAATCTTTTTAGAAGATGGACACCGCCCCGGTATTGAGAAGCAAAGCAGATTAAATCCCATCATGAAAGAGATCTTGAAGAAGAAAGTAATTGAGTTGCTCGATGTAGGTATCATCTTTCCTATCTCTGACAGCAATTGGGTAAGCCTAGTACAATGTGTGCCTAAAAACGGGGGATGACTGTGGTAGAGAATGTGAAAATGAGCTAATTACTACTAGCACCATAATGGGGTGGAGAGTGTGTATTGATTATATAAGGCTCAACAAAACAACCAGCAAGGACAATTTCCCACTTCCATTCATAGACCAAACGTTGGACAGATTGGCGGGGCATGAATATTATTGTTTCCTTGATGGTTATTTAGGGTACAACCAGATTGTCATATGCCTAAAGGATTAGGATAAGACCACTTTTACTTGTCCTTATGGTACTTTCGCCTTCATCAGAATGCCGTTAGGTCTTTGTAATGAACCACCAATTTTCCAAAGGTGCAATGATGGTTATTTTCACCGATATAGTGGAAACATTTATGGAATTCTTTATGGATGATTTTTCAGTCTTAGGGTCTTCTTATGATGACTGTTTGAAGAATTTGAGCATGGTTTTGGAACATTATGAAGAAACAAATCTAGTGTTAAATTGGGAAACGTTCCATTTTATGGTGCAAGAGGGCATCATATTGGGTTACAGAGTGTCAAGGAGCAGCATTGAACTTGATAAGGTGAAGGTGCAGGTGGTTGAAAAATAATCTCCACCCATTTTTGTAAAAGGTGACTGAAGTTTCTTAGGACACACTAGATTCTATCGATGCTTTATTAAGGATTTTTCAAAAATTTCTACTCCTTTGTGCATGTTGCTTGAAAAGGATGTAACTTTCAATTTTGATGATGCCTGTCTGAAGGCATTTGAAGAGCTCGAAATGCAGTTGGTGGCTGCCCTCATTATTGTGACACCAGATTGGTCCTTATCGTTCGAACTTATGTGTGACACAAGTGACTATGCTATTGGGGCAGTGCTAGGCCAGAGGAAGGATAATGATTTACTCCATCTACTATGCGAGTAAGACTCTTGATGATGCACAACTGAGGTACACCGCCACTGAAAAGGAGTTGTTGGCCTTTGTGTGGGCCTTTGAGAAACTTCGAACATACTTGGTGGGAACAAAAGTCATAGTCCATACTGATCATGGAACAATCGGGTATCTATTTACAAAAAAGGAATCCGAGGCTAGATTGATGCACTAGGTTTTGTTGTTGCAGGAATTTGATGTAGAAATATGCTATCGAAAGGGCATAAAGAACCAAGTAGCCAACCATCTATCAAGTATTGAAAATCATGACCACGCGGAGGAGGGTAGACAATTAAAGAAGCATTTCTTGATGGGAAAATTTTTCCTATCACCCAAGACCCTTCGCTATGGTACACAAACTATGTGAATTTTCTTGTGAGTGGGGTAATTCCTCCTAAAATTGAATCTGAAGCTAGAAAAAGGTTTCTACAGATGTGAACTTCTTCTACTGGGATGAGACATACTTGTACAAGCAGTGTTATGATCAGTTAATAAGGACATGCATTTCAGAAAATGAGGTGGAATTAGTATTGTATGATAGTCGTGCATCACCTTATGAGAGCCATGATGGAGGTGATAGGACACCTGCAAAGGTATTACAATCTAGGTTCTTTTGGCCAACATTATTAAAGGATGACCATGTGTTTGTTAAGAAGTGTGACCAGTGTCAAAGTACAGGAACAATCACAAAGAAGTATGGAATGCCTTTGAATAATATCTTGGTGGTCGAGATTTTGATGTGTGGGGGATAGATTTAATGGGACCATTCCCATTGTGCAGAGGAAATAAATACATCTTGCTAGCCGTTGACTACGTATCAAAATAGGTAGAGGCGACCGCATTGCATACAAATGATGCCATGTTGGTAGCTGAATTTGTGAAGAATAACATATTCTCGAGGTTTGGGACTCCACATGCTTTGATTAGTTATGAAGGGACACATTTTTGCAATCGGTTATTGAATAACCTTCTAACTAAATATGGAGTTCTCCATAGATTGCCACGACATATCATCTACAAACAAGTGGAAAAGCTGAGGTGTCTAATAGAGAAATAAAGCAAATCTTAGAGAAGATGATGAGTGCGAATATGAAGGATTTGGCTGCAAAGTTAGATGATGCCCTATGGGCATATAGAACTATATGCAAAACACCAATTGGGGCGTCGCCATTTAAGCTTGTATATGGGAAGGCATGTCATGTGCCTGTTGAACTTGAACACAAGGCATACTGGGTTATTAATAAGTTGAAAATGGACCCTGAAGTAGTAGGCGAGAAGAGACTCTCGCAGTTGAATGGGTTAGATGAGTTCGGGCTGCACTCTTATGAAAATTCTAAGCTTTACAAAGAGAAAAAGATAGGATGGTATGACAAGTGTATCAACCCACGCCACTTCGAATAAGGACAACATGTATTATTGTTCAATTCTAGGATCAATCTGTTTCCTAGGAAGATAAAATCGAGATGGTCAGGACCATTTGAGGCAGTCAGAGTCACTCCTTATGGTGCAATTGAGCTGTGCGCTTTACGTAGTGAAAGAATTTTTTTAGTGAATGGACACATAGTCAAGCATTATTGGGGAGGAATCATTGATCGTGAGAAGACCAAAGTAGTATTGCTAATTAGTAAGCTAGGTCAAGTGTCATGCCGTGACATTAAATCAGGCGATTGTTGGGAGGAAACCCAATTTTTATTGCTTTCACAGCTTAGCTTTTCAAAATTTTTTTTAGTTAGAGTAGACTAGAGTTTACATTTTCATTGTAGACATATAATTTATAGGTAAAATGGTGTGGGAATGTAAATTGGATACCTAAATGGCTCGGGGGATCGGGATGTTATAAAAAAAATCCGCAAATCCGCACCTCACACTGCCTGGGGCGCCCTTTGAGTATGTTGAAACCCCTCAGCTCTAGGGCTAGCGTGGGGTGCTGGGATAGGGGGGCGGCAGATAAGGTTTTTTATTTTCATTTTGTTTTTATTTATTATATTAATATCCATACACATTAACCCAACCCATATACCCATCTATACTAACATTATAACCCACCTTATAGCCCATACTTACCCATAACACAAATTAAAACATAAATCAACATTCTCCCTCCACCTGTATCTGTATCTCTCTCTTACACTTTCTTCTCTACCCAAGACCCTTCTTCCTCAACTCTCTCCAATTTCTCATGCTCCTCTCTTGCTCTCATCCTAAATCCAACATGTATGTTTTCTTTTTGTTCTTCTTGTTGTTATTTTAATAGGAAAAAGATAATAAACATCCCTACCTCCCAAATACCCTAATCCATAAATTTTGTACTTAAGTTTCTTCTTAAGACTTGTTCTATCGTGGGTGGTCCGAATGTGGTATGAAATTAGTTTGTGGTTGGATTGTATACGGAGTAGTAAACTAGAATTCCCTCTACTTTGATGAAATTTGGGAGGGACACCATGTTCTAATATTGTTAAACTAAAGTACACACACTTCATGCCCACAAGGTGTTTGCTAAAATGTTTGCATGCATATTATGTGAACCGATGAAGTCTGAATAACCGATTGTAACTGTATGTGACATAGGGCTAAGTATGGGGTGTATGGGGTTGATTTTACATGCTTGGGAGCTTGGTTTCAATGTAAACTTTCCTCCCACACTATGTATCCTACATTATGTATATTGTAGCACATCGTAGGACTAGCTAATTTAGCTATTGTGTGGCATGGGAAAGTCTTGAGTACCCATTGCCTTATGGTCCAACACTTGTGCATTTTCGACCACGATTGTGAGTATGATAAATTGAGCCTTCAGTTTTAACTGTGCGGTCATTTTTGACTTGCACGATAACCTTTGGCGGATTTCTTGATTCGTTCTCACATTCATGCTTATTTGTGTTGTAGGTTGCTATGGCTCGTGATAATGCAAACAAAGTCAATGCAATAGGAAAGTCCTCCACCATTGGCCGCGCACCCAAAAAGAGCAAGAAAGGATAAGGATCCTCATGGCAAGCTAAGGGGAAACAATTTGTCGAGGGATCACATCAGGTACCATTGCAACCGAGGCCGCATTTGAAACTAACCAGCGATGCTGCTATCACATGGAATAGGGACTTCGTGCCATATGGGTGGTACGTCTCTGAGATGGGGATTAATGTGAAAGATTTATAAAGTAACTTCCCGGATGTGCTTGGCCGGTTGTGAGAACTGAACATGGACAAACTCATAGAATGCCCCGTCCATACAAATTTGAGCATGGTGCAGGAACTGTACACCAATTAGAATGCGGACTTGTTTAGGTCATATGTATGTGGGAAGGATGTATGTGGGAAGGACATGCCACTGGATAGATAGTCTTTATGTGCATTATTAGGGGTTGAGAACTCTGACCCGAAGAGGCTAAATAAATTTGTTAAAAGCCTAAGCTACACGACTATACGTCATACTCTCTGTGGCGTCGATTTAAAAGCCAAGTGGACCAGAAAGCAAGGTAATATCTACCTTTAGATGGTTCACTCTGATTTCAACAAGACTGCCAAAGTGTGGCAGAATTTGTTGCAGGCCCGACTCATGCCAGTTGAACACAACAGTGAATGAACTCGAGCTCAAATATGCGTGATATACTTCTTGATAACTGGGAGACCCATTAATATGGGTGAGGTTATGTTGGGGGAGATCCCGCTCACAATTTGGGTGGCAGATTAAGAGGTTTTTCTTTGGAAACTTGCTAATGCAGTCTATGCTCTCTCGGGAGGTGTTGGAGTACCTTGGGTATGATGAGGTGGTGGAGGCTCCTAAAGGGTTGTTTGACATCACATCTTTCTTGGAGACTACGTCTAAGTTCACTTAAGAAACACAGAATGAAAGAGATGAAAACTTTAACAGGCATCTCTATAACTCTTTAAATGTACTCATGAGCAGGATAGGTGTATCAGATGAGGAGTGTATGCATTTACGTAATGATTTTGCGAGCTATTCCAAAGAGATGTTTGGATTGCACCTGGCATCCCGGTTCACTTATAGGAGGACGCAAACATTTACCATGCTCCAACATGAAGGATGGGATTGGTGATAATGTCACGAGGCCCATGGCTTTAGTGCTTTTAGGACCTGATGATGGTGCGCCCGGAGCTGCTGATAGCGGGCTGGGGAGGAGGACTAAAACTAGCAGGGATTTTTATACTTATGCTACTCTATTTTAAATTTTTACATGCATCGAGGACTATGCATATGCTAAGTGTGGGGTGGGAGAACTACTGTTTGTGATGTACATTGTATAACTTGTATTAATTAGTTTCTTTTTATTAGTTTTTACTTAGTCTAGTTTTTGGTCTAGTTTGTTTTAAAAAAAATTTAAAAAAATTAGAAAAAGCTCGGTCTTTTCCCAACTATGGATCTATTGGACTATTTTTTTGAGGGATAAAGCCCAATTATAAACAACAAAAAGATTTTTTTTAGATAGTTAGGTAGTATCCCTTGGTTTTTCTTTGGGCACCGGTTCTTTTCTAAGGGTGTAGCTTGAACCGGGTACTTTTTTTAGGAGTAGGTTAGAAACAACTAAATTGATCTGAGATACTTAGTGACATGTTTGGTGCTGGCACATTAGGCTATGACATGCACTCTATCTTCCCATACATTTGACTTGAATTGTGATGCCCGAGTAAAATAAATAGCCTACTCTGTGAAACCTTTTCTCAGCTGTTTGACTTGTATGCCACATAGTGTAATAGTGCTTAAAATTTCTCGATTATGTGTGATTTTCTGACTCGATAGTTGAACAAAACTGTCTTGAAACAAGTCATGTCCAACATGTATGTGAGTAATTATGATTCTCTATGCCATCCGATGTAGTCTAGAACTTGCCCTGTGTGCTAATCGAAGAGAAATCTTTGAGTTGTGCTAATCTAGGAGATGACGTAGGCATTTCTTGCTTTTACATAGATATGCTTTTCACTTGAAGGTAAAATTTTCCATGGCTAGCCACTTTGAGCCTACAGACCTTTTCTTTGGCACCCACATTACAAGTTGTACCCCTATTTTGTTCTTAGTTTGAGATTGTTGAACCTTTACCTCCTAAACTACTTAGTCACCAAAAAGGTAAGGTGAGAGATTAGGGAGTAGATTTAGAATGGAACCATGGAAGGGCCCTTTGGTGCATTGAAATTGAAAAAAAGGGTCACTAGTCTATAACTTTAATGTATAGAGTGTGTGTAGGAATAAAAAAAGAGAAAGAAAAACTTGGAAGGAAAATAAAGATAGTAAAATAATTTAGACAAAACACACACCTCTTAATCCTTCTAGTTTGTGCTGGTGGGTATATAGAAGTGCTTAATGAAAAAAGGCCTATGTTGAATATGGGTTCTAGCGAGTGAATTTATTGAGAAGAATATATCCTCGATTTGTGAGTATGGTGTATTAAAGTGCTTAAGATGGTTAGTCCCTATTCTTAAATGTATCCTACCCCTCCCATAGCGTACATTACAATCTTAAATTCCTAATTGATCCTAGATTTGGCTAGCTTAGATTAATAGAGGTGTACACTACAAGCAAGCTTATGGTACGTCCACGAGATGCACATGAATATTTTGATAGAGTGAGCGACTGTTGTTCAATTGTGTGATGTCCTTAATTTATATTCAAAAGCATACTTAAATGTGTGGACTATTCTATATTCACTCTTTTGTTTGTTGGTGAGAGCACATGATCTCATGAATGATTGGTAATATTGTAAACTTTGCTTGTTTGGTGAGAGCAAGAGTTGAGAGTGCTTAGTGGTAACGAGTCGGCTTTTGAGGTAAGGTGGTTATGGATAGGTTGTTTGAATTTATTGGATTGAAATAGTAGAGTTGTACAATTTCAAAATGGGAAGAATGTGAATTTTGTATGTTCATTATTGATTGCCGGTATCGATCATAGTCAAGGGTAGAGTCTATGGGTAAATGTTAAAGTGTTCCTCACTACTTGAGATTTGTAAGTAGTTGGGATAGAATTGATAGTCCCATTGCTTGAGGACAATTAGGAGTCAAGGTGTGGGGTGTTGATATTTAGCTTAAAGTATATATATTTATATGTATATCGCCTCATGTTTTACCCATATTTTGTGGATTTTGGATTTCATATGCATTGATTTATATTAATTCATTGTGTTTTTATGTGTAGGAATCATCCGAAAGCAATTGGGGGAAGAAGGTGAGAGATTAGAGCTAAAACAGAGGAAAAATGGGACATATTGAATTCCACCGCCACAGGCAGCGTCCCATGCCACATGTGATGCTGTGGAAAGAATGTTCAAATTACCAGCGCCAGGGCCAGTGCCCCACTCTTCCTTGGACGCTGGTGATGGGAATTTCTCCAACTTTGCCCGGGACAAGGTTATTTCGGCCCTATATCTACCCAACACTTATAAAAGAAAGACTAAGCCTATTTTGAAGAGTGAGATGCCACTTTGAAGAGGGAATGCACATGAGAAACATTCGGGAGCGAGGATATCTTAGTTTCTTCATATTTTCTTAGTATTTTCAATTATCCAACACTTAAGAAATTGTTTGATACTATCATGAGTAGCTAATACCCATAGTTTCAAGGTTGTGATTTAGCCATGAATATTGTCGCGCCCCTTTTTCTCTCGAAATCGAATTTTAACCCGTGATAAATCTTTTAAGGAAGGTTTTAAAAGAGAGAGTCGCGACCTAACGAGTTTGAGGTGCGTTAGGGAACCTATTTGCAAATAACCCTGGTTTAACTAGTTTGGGGAACCAAAGATTGGGTAAGGGCTCAAATTACCTCGAAGGAAAGGTATTATGCACTCCTCGAGGTCCACAACAGTGGGTCCCTGCCGAACTCAAATTATATGAATTAGTCAGACAAGTAAAGACAAACTAAAAAAGAATTTTGGGAAAATTAATTATGAAAAGACTTTGAATAAACACAAATAATTGATTTAAAGACAAAATGGGGGGTCCTAAGTTTTTTAGCCTAAAGGATCACTCTATTTAATATAAATAATACTTCGTAACTCCCTTAACATAGAGTGTTACTCGTATTATTCTGCAAGCACATACTATCATCTCCTACTACTCGATTACTATCTTTAAGTTTTTACCTAGGTGCACTAGTTGGTTCTAAACTGTGCCTTATGCGTGCACTATCCATCCCATGCCTATGGCCCAAAGGCATTTGGACATCTATTTTGGGTGGTTCAAGATTTAACCTAGGCTCCTCAAAATGATAGATCTAAGCAACATTCAAAAACATGTAGGACTATACATAAGGGCAGTAAATGACTCAAGTTGGCCTCCACATATAAGCAACAAATGCACGCAATCAGGTTTTACATGTTAAGAGGGTGACAAGTTCCAGAGTTAATACGGAATGGGGTCCTTAAATCCTATAGGCATGACTTCTATGTGATTCTGAATTTTAAACATACATGTAGTGTGCTTTTTGGAATAACGAATTTGGCAGATTGCGAGTACTACAAATGCTATAGGCTTGCTTTCTAATTCATTTTTGAAATAAGGCAGTAAAACAGCTGGTAGTTTCAAATTACTAGCATTTAATCAACATACTTTTTGGGCTAGCAATAGGTCATATAAGTAGGATTTCTAAGAATTAGTGCTTGAAACTGATTCTTCATCTTTTCATTCCTATGGGCATGCTTTCTAGGAGGGCAATATGATGGGAATAACAAAAATAGCAGCTAATTTGATTATTTCCTATAGGCATGATAGCTAAGAGAATATTGTGAATATAGTGGATATGTTCAATACTTGAAATTCAACATTAAACCAAGTCGGGCGCATCTGCAAACAGAGGTTGGTCTCCTCAATTGTGGCCCTTTGGGACCCATCGAATGCTTTCACTTTCATAGTTCCTGCTCGTATCTCATGCAAAACTTTACCCAACCTCTTCAAAGTGGTCAGCGGACATATGTTGAGACTGCAACCCTCATCTATCGGGACCTTGGCATTAAAGTTGTCCTCGAATTGCACTGTTGTGTCTCAATCCTTCCGGTGGTAGCTCGTCTTCATGAAATATGATCTTGTGGATTTCCAACACTTGTCCTACCATTTTTTTCATTTCTCCACTAGTAGTGTTGTTGGGTATATAAGCTCCGTTCAACACTTTCATCAACGCATCCCTATGCGCCTCAAAATTTTGTAATAGCGATAGAATAGATATCTGAGTAGGGGTTACGTTCAGATAATCAACCACAAAATATCTTTCTTGCACCTTTCTCCAAAGATCATCCGGGCCCGTTTCAATTATAGGTGGCTAGGAAGTAGCTTCTTTACTTGTTCCTCTTAAATGCTCGGGCGTGTAAACCCTACCAGTTTTGGTCATCACTTGTGCTGCACCCATTACCTTCATGTTCCAGTTTCCTTTCCTTCTCGCCTATGTAGCATAGTCCCATGGTATATTATTGGACTTAAAGGACGGTGTAGGGTCTACTATCAAGGTGAAGGGTGTTGTCTTTTCCACCTCAAACAGGCTTGGCGTGGCTGAGGGCGTTGTTACTTCAACCTCAAATAGAGTCAGTGCGGCTACTTTAACCTTAATTGGTGAATGAATCAAAATAAGTGTGAGAGTGAATGGAGGTATTTTAGGTTCATCTCCTTCCCGAATGAGCCCGATTGATCCTTTCGAATCCAATTCTTCATTAGTATCGATCACATTTACCCCCTCTCCCTTATCATCCGGGAGAAGATTGTTGCGGACATTAAGTGCAACCTTTTTTTCTTGTATAAACTTGGTGTCAATCAATGTCTGGATCTTATCCTTAAAAGTGCGACATTTATCAATAGTGTGACCCTTCATGCTCAAGTGGTAGGCACATGTCTTTCTTGGATTGAACCACTGAGAGGAGTTTTCCAGGGCAATACCGGGAATGGGAGTGACATAACCGGCAGCCTTCAGTCTCTCATACAATTGGTTGATGGGTTTAGACATTGGGGGGTATTGTCTGGGCGATCTGTGATCAACATTTGGTCTAGGTTTTTGATAGTTTTGGCGGACTGGTGGGGAGTGGTAGTATGCTGGCTGGGTGTTATTAGTGTGGTAACTGCAAGAAGGTTGATGGTATCTAGGAAGTAAAGAGTGATATGTGGTTGGGTGTGTTTGGTACGTGAGAGGATACTTTGGACCTTGGGCCACCATCACTGCCCATACTTCGTTCTTTTTAGAAATACTGCCCGACTGAAAGGCTTTGTTTTTAGCCTGGAGTGCCTCAAAATATGTCACCATTCTGCTCTTAATCCCCTCCTCTATTCATTCTCCTAACTTGATGATGTCAGAAAATTTATGGTTCTCAATAACCACCAGTCTCTCATAATACTACGGATCCTAAGCTCGGACAAAGAACTTATTCATCTATTCTTGCTAGCCTTACTTTTATAGTTTCAGACCTCCGTCGAGTAGCATGCTCATAGAACATTTCTGTTGGCTTGTTCTTAAGATTCTGAATGTTGAAAACATCTGGAGCATTTTCTATATTGAACCTGAACCCATCCATAAAATTTGACGCCATGCTTACCCAGTTAACCCATTTTTTCTGGTTTTGACTAATGTACCAGGACATGGTATCTCCAGCGAGGCTCCTCATGAACATATTCATGCGAATTCTTTCATCTTTACCAACCCCTATGAGCTTGTCACAATATGTCCTCAAATGTACCTTCGGATCACTTGTCCCGTCGTACTTTTTGAACTTAGGAGGTTTTTAGCCATTCGGTAATTCTACTTCTGGCTGAATACACAAATCCTCATTATTCAGGCCCACAATACCTTTGCCACCTTCGACGCTTTGAACTTTGCTAGTAATTTTCTTGCGTTCTTCCACCATATTCATGATGAGCAGGTCCTTCTCGGAAGATTCTGGTATGTATAAGGTTTGTTATGGAGTGTGGGGTAAGGTTTCCACGTATATGAGATTTCTTTGATGGACTCAAGGAATTTGGGGAATGTAATGGTCGTTGATTGAGTTTTGGGGATCACGGGAAGGTTGTGGTTGGTTTTTAAGGAGCGTGATCGGTGGTTTGTGGGTATTGAGTTGGGTGGTGATGATGCTGTGGAGAGGTAAGTAATGGTGATGGTTTAGGATTTTGAGGAGGTGTGCCATCTGATGAGGTGCGGGGGGGATTTTGTTTGTTTTGTTTGTTCTAGGGAGGTATTGGGTTTTGGCATTTTTTTTGGTTGTCATCATGGACGTTCAGGGTAAGGGAAAGGTTTGCCAAGTTTTGGACCTACTCAAGTTCCCCCTGTAACTCCGGTATCTTATGTTCTAACCATAAGACCAAGTTATTCTAATCTGAAGTCTCGACATGCTCTGCATGCGTAGCATTGTTTTTCCTAATACCACTCGTATCGCCCATTTTAACTTTTCCCTAGCTTTTAGGATCACATAGAGGAGGAGGAGGTATGGGACCTTTAGATCTGGTATGATATGCTGATGATGCTAGTAT
This sequence comes from Nicotiana glauca, assembly GCA_026770625.1. Lineage (NCBI taxonomy): Eukaryota > Viridiplantae > Streptophyta > Magnoliopsida > Solanales > Solanaceae > Nicotiana > Nicotiana glauca. The sequence continues at coordinate 489,055 of MU776378.1, read as the reverse complement.
GCATGACACAACCCTAGGGGATGGGAATAAACAAAGAAGAGAAGCAAACAAAAAGGTAAACAAGTTAGTAGCAAGTATTAAAGGGATATTTATGGTATTTAAACACATATTACGAAATTATAAATTCACGTCCTAATTTTGGGACCTCATTGTGCCCGAGGTAGGCATAAGCGTCATATAGACTTAGAGAAAATCGATGCCAATAACTACGTAATTTCATTAATATGGTAAATGGATCAAATCTCTACTAAAACGACAATAATTATAAAAAGTACTAATGGCATTTGCCTTATTACAACAAAAATCTAAAATGAATCTAGAAGGCAAAAACATCATTCCTAATCTATTTGGCCCTAGAGGGACCTTATCCATGCTTGGCCTTCTTTGCTCCACAATTAGATTCCTCAGGTCGCACATGTCCAATAGCAGATAAGCCCTTGCCAGATTCCCTCATTTGTTGCCTAATAGTCTGAGATCCTTTTCCTCATCTTTTCCTCAAGCTCCATGAACCCTTACCCCAAATACCCCAGCCTTTCTTTTGACTCAGTAGCAATTCCCCTCCACTCGTTGATTGCTTCTACGTCCACTTTATTTTGTTCCAAATGCCTGGCTTCAGACTCGAAAACCCTTTTGTGCAACCTCCTGTATTTGACTTGTGCCTCACCAGCGTCATCTATGACCTTATTCCTCAAATTAAACCCTGGTTTGACATCTCCCGCTATGTCATCTACCAACCATGATGGGTAGAATTGCACATAGTCGGCATAATACCGATCTAGCTTGATGATATCTTTCTCCACAATGATCTTTTGATGCCAGATGTGCTGTGCCTCGAACTTGAATGGAGTGGCATTTCCTTGGAAGTTTTCTTTGTACTGAACCATTTCGGAAACTCGTGGTATAACATGTTTTCTCCTAGCTTGCCTCGTATCCTTGATAGGAGCATAAGTATAGATCCCTCTCAATTCTATTAGTACTAGATAAGAAGCATCTCTCTACTAGATGATGAATTTGCTGCTAGAGAACCACTCGAACATCAAATGTACCTTGTCATCAGTCAAACTACTAAAGAAATGTACCTGGCTCACAGCGTTTCCTAGTTGTGCAAACCTGTCTGGGATAAAAGTCATTCTCTTCGGATGGTGATAGTCCATGTGGTCATTCCATGGTCGTCGCGAAAGTTCTTGACGGTATTCTTCTATCTGAAGGTGTTCTAACAACCATACTTGCAGCAACAAATTGCAACCCTCAAAATGTCTATATCCCTTTTTTCAATGGTCTTAGGGTCGGTACAGCTCAACTAAAATCATAGGGACAATAGTATAAGTTTGCCCCTCAATCCCCTCCATTAAGGTCTTAGTGATCATATCTAGGTGAGTGTGGATCTTTTCTCCCTGTATTGAAAATACTAGCATCCTCAAAAAACAGACAGTGAATACAGAAACTCGGCGATGAGTCCAACCTAAAAAAGTGATGGCAAACACATCATGATAAAGGCGATATGACTTGCTGTGCCCTTAACGCTCAGAAAGGAAATCGAATGGTACCAACAAACCAAGGCTATCCCATGGGAGCCCAGCAAATCCTCATATTTCTTCTAAAAAGGGAGTCATTTCTATGTCGCCAAAATGGAAGATGACTCTCTTCTCATCCAAAAACATGGTAGCGACCTCAATTAATGCATTTTTTTAGCTGAATGTCTAGCAAGGAGGGTAAATTTCCGAGGACTCTTTTCACATGATTTTTGTCACTTGGTGAGAGATTTTCCCACCAATCTAGTAGCAAAGGTGGGATACTTTGAACCATGTCGAACCTGGGGACTTCGTGCCTTATTTCTGCAAAACAAATAAGTTAGCCCTTTCCCCCTCAGGATTTGGTATTTACACATCAATGATCAACAAATTGGCATGTTTTCTACAAATAATGCACAAATTGTGATGGTGTCCATTGGGATTACGGAAATCTCGGTGGACTTTGGACAAGGCTTGTCTTAGTGGGTTATTACACGGACATCGTTATAACATATACTAGGTTTGGACATTATACATGCACAATTAATATTTGAGTGGGGGTTTCTAGAAGAGTCGAGACCGGTACCCTCAAGCGGAGAAGTTGAGAGAGAAAGGCATGAAACCATCGACTGCACTTTTCATCAACTAGTTTTACCGTAAATAAGCCTTTCCAAATTTAAAGGGTGATTTAGGAAGAGAGCAGACACTCATCAAGAGCCTCTATGGTGTTAATTATGCACGAGTAGAATATATTGTGGAGCATACTTTATGTAAAGATAAAATAACATGTTGTCAAATATTTTGCATGATGAAAACAACAGACGAAATATTAAATGAAACGTAAAGATATAAAAAGAAAGAAAAACAAGGAAGAAGTTAGTTCGCACAATATGGAAATCGTAATAAAGTATAATAAAAGACATGTTTATTAGAGAAACTAATTCATATAGACCAAGTTTGCTTGTGGTAAGAGCCTAAAGATTTCATCAGCAGAGTCCCCATGCTGCTGCGCCCCATTTTCTCATAAAATCAGGTTTTGACACGTGACAAAGCTTTTAAGGAATGTGTTAAAAAAGAGATTTGTCACCTAACGGGTTTGAGGTGTGTTGGGGCACCTAATTGCAAATAACCCTGGTTTAACTAGTTTGCGTTACCAAAGATCGGGTAAGGGCTCAAATTACCTCGAAGAGAAGGTGTTAGGCACTCCTCGAGGTCTACAACGGTGGGTCCCAGCCGAACTCGAATTATATAAATTAGTCAGACAAACAAAGACAAAGAAAGCAAGGAGTTCGGGAAAATTCATTATTAAAAAACTTTGAATAAACACAAATAATTGATTTAAAGACAAGATGAGGGTCCTAAGTTTTTTAGCCTAAAGGATCACCTCCTGCAACATAAATAATACTTTATAACTCCCTCGAGATGGGGTGTTACTCGTATTATTCAGCGGGCACATGCTATCATCTCCTTCTTTCCGATTACTATCATTAAGTTTTTACCTAAGCACACTAGTTGATTCTAAATCGTGCCTTATGCGTGCATTACCTGTCCCATTCCTATGACCCAGGAGGCATTTTGACCTCTATTTTGGGTGGTTCTAGACTTAACTTAGGCTGCTAAAAATGATAAATCAAAGCGACATTCAAAAATAAGTAGGACTACACATAAGGGCAGTAAATGGCTCAAGTTGTCCTTCACATATAAGCAACAAATGCACGCAATCCGGTTTTACATATTAAGCAGGTGACACATTCCAGAATTAATACGAATGGGGTCTTTAAATCCTATAGGCATGACTTCTACGTGATTCTGAATTTTAAATATACATACAGCGTTGCTTTTAGGAACAATGAATTTGGCAGATTGCGAGTACTACAAACCTTATAGGCATGCTTCTAGTTTGTTTGTGAAATAAGGTAGTAAAACAGTTGGTAGTTCCAAATTACTAGCGTTTAATCAGGATACTTTCTAGGCTAGCAATAGAGTCCTATAGGCAGGATTTATAAGAATTAGCAGACCTATTTTTCCAATTTTTACTAGTACCCCAATTTTTATTATAGGATTATTACAGGACCAATCTATTTATATATAAAAGGAGAGGCAAAGAAAGGATATGATGACAAGTGGTATAACATTAAATTGATATGTGTAAATTTTTTGACAATTCTCCAACTTTGTTGGAGTTTCAAAATTAATTTTTAAAAAAAGTTTTTAATGCCTGGCAGTTATTTTGAATTTTTTCGATTTAGAAAAGGCAAAAACTTAACTTCAAATCAGACAGTCAATTTCGCCAATTCCAAACCTTTTATTTTGATATTTTTTAAAAAGGTAAAACCTACCAATATGGCAGTTAATACTTATTGTAAAAATATTTAAACCACGTTTCTGTCAATTCCAACAGTTATATTTTAAGCTTTATTTATATTCTTAATACTTATTATTCTTTATGTGTATATATGAAAAAAGAAAAAAAAAACCATAACACCTCAAAATTAAACCACGGATGTATCATGTATGTATAGTTCCCTAACGTGGGATTATTATAACAATCCTAATCTGCCTCCACATTCTCCACTTCTATGTACTTCACCGTTTACTCTGCTCCAAAACTTTTGAAGGATGGGTTCACCAGTTCATCGAATCTTTTTGATATATTGGTAGATATAGTTTAAAAAACACAACTTTCCATGGATTTTATGATCATTCTTCTTCTATTTTGTAGATCTGCGTGGATCTAAATATCTATTTATATATAAAAGGAGAGGCAAAGAAAGGATATGATGACAAGTGGTATAACATTAAATTGATATGTGTAAATTTTTTGACAATTCTCCAACTTTGTTGGAGTTTCAAAATTAATTTTTAAAAAAAGTTTTTAATGCCTGGCAGTTATTTTGAATTTTTTCGATTTAGAAAAGGCAAAAACTTAACTTCAAATCAGACAGTCAATTTCGCCAATTCCAAACCTTTTATTTTGATATTTTTTAAAAAGGTAAAACCTATCAATATGGCAGTTAATACTTATTGTAAAAATATTTAAACCACGTTTTTGCCAATTCCAACAGTTATATTTTAAGCTTTATTTATATTCTTAATACTTATTATTCTTTATATGTATATATGAAAAAAGGAAAGAAAAACCATAACACCTCAAAATTAACCTACGAATGTATCATGTATGTATAGTTCCCTAACGTGGGATTATTATAACAATCCTAATCTGCCTCCACATTCTCCACTTCTATGTACTTCACCGTTTACTCTGCTCCAAAACTTTTGAAGGATGGGTTCACCAGTTCATCGAATCTTTTTGATATATTGGTAGATATAGTTTTAAAAAACACAACTTTCCATGGATTTCATGATCATTCTTCTTCTATTTTGTAGATCTGCGTGGATCTAAATATGGAAAGAATCTCCATGGCTAGCGAAACAGGATCCCAAACATAGAGATCAATGTTAGTGAGAAACAGAAAAATTATATGGTTAAGTAATGTTTATTCGGTATTTTTAACTCTGCTTGTGTACATCCAATTTTCTGAATCTATTTTCCCTTTTTAAGTCCAAGTAAGACTGCGTGAGGGTTCATAATTATATGATTAGAAGATATTCTTTTTTTTTGAGACAAAATTATAGTTATTATGGTGATTTCTAATGATGAAGATGGATTTCACTGATCGTAAAATATTGATAGTTAAGTAATTTGAAGTAACACATCCACATTTTACTCCAAATATCATAGAGGAGGAAATTGGACGAGAATTAATTTTTGAAGCCTGATAAAAGACATGAAAATTTCTAAAGTAGAACGCCATAATTGAAGTAGAGTTAGAATGCGTTTGGCCTATCTTGAGTTTTTTACTTTATTAACTCATTCTCTATTTTGAGTGGTAAATTCTATAGAGGCACTATTCATATATAAATTACTCAAGTTGTGCATGTTTATGGTGCAACTCTGAATGTTGCCAAACAATAGATGGCTCAAGTTTAGCTGCTTTTGGATTGGGAATCGTAGGCCTAGCTGTGAGGCTTTCTATTACTAATGACAATTCCTCCTATCTATTTGAATATATTATCTCCAAAATAAGTGTTGAAGTATTAAATTGGTCACATCCTATTTTAACAGGTTGCACAAGGAACAAGCGTTGAAGATTCTTCAAGAATTATTGGTGATGATTTGAATGCTAGCAATTTGAGCTAGATAAAATATTTAAATTTGTGTGCTCTTACTTGAACATTAGAATTTTTAATTTTTCTATCTATTGACCTTTTTTCTATCCTTAGTCATCCTCTTATCTAAAAAATAAAATTACTCATGTTCTTCTGCGGCAAAAACAATTGGTGTGACATAATTTGTGATCCCAAAAGAACTATAACAAACCAGCACAAGAGGTACTCATATATGCTTCTATCTCCTAATGTATCATTTTATATTAGCAAAAAATTAAGTGAATGTTTATCATCCCTTTCTAAATTTGTCAAATGTTTGATGCGTAATTGCTGAGATTATTGATGGCCGAGTGAAGGGTAAGTACAGGAAGTATTCTGTAGTTTTAGATAGTGAGGATACATATTTCAAAAATATATTTGTGTCGGAAGGAACTAATTATATATGACAATACATAGTGTTAGGTGTGACAAATTAAATAAGTGATTTTTTAATCAAAATTACATCATGTTTTTCCTAATGTTACATTTTTAATGATGTAATGGACAGATGGGCATAAAACCTCGCATAAAAAGCAGAAAAGTGCCTTTATAGCAGTCATATTTCATAGCCATTAGGTGATGAGAGAGTGAATTAAATGGTTGTATGGTTCTGAATATGATGCAATACCTACTAAAGAAAAGTACTGAAAAGTGATATAGTCTAAGAAAGGAGTTGTCTAGATCTAAAATGTGGAACCCAACAATATGAGTAGCAGAACAATAACTAGCTGAGGTCTAAATTTGTGACGATCCAAAGGATCATCCCCGTTTTCCTCATTCGTTACGTACTTTCGAGACCTTGAAAACCTCATTTTTACTTGTCTCAATTTGCGTGCACAGTCTGGGCGCGAAGCCGAAAAGCTTTTATGTTGAAATATGTGAATTCTGTGAAAAAATTAAAGAATTTTGATATTAATATCATTAAAGTTAACTTTGGTCAATATTTTGGATAAATAGACCCGGACCCGAGATTGGACGGTCCCGAAAGGTCCGTAGAAAAATATGGGACTCGAGCATGTGCCCGGAGTCGAATTCCGAGGTCTAGAGCCCGGGGAAAGAATTTTTCTGTTAAATTATTTTCTGAAATTATTAAGGAAAAATAGAAATGGAAATTGAATAAGAGACTATGGTATCGGGTTTGTGTTTTGGTTCCGACACCCGGTACAAGTCTTAAATATGTGTTAAGCGCTCTCTGTAAAGTTTGGTCGAAATCGGACATCATTTGACATGTTTCGGACCTAGATATCTAAAGTTGGAAGTTTATGAAGTTTGAAATAAAAATGATGAATTTGAGGCTTGATTCATTGATGTTGATGTTATTTTGGCGATTTGATTGCACGAGTAAGTCCGTAGGATATTTTTGAGGTTGTGTGCATGTTTGGTTTGGAGCCCCGAGGGCTCGGGTGAGTTTTGGATGGGTGTCGAGTTGCATTTTTGAACTTAAGAAAAATAGTTGCAGGTTAGGTCTGATAACTTCGCATTTGCAAAGGATTTCTCGCAAATGCGAGACTCGCAAATGCAAACTCCCCATCGCAAATGTGAAGTCTGGGGATTTGGCTTGGGATCACAAATGCGAATAAATTGCTCGCTAATGCGAGTAAGTGATTTCCGGGCACTGGTCGCAAATGCAATCACAGTGCCCGCAAATGCGAGAGTGGCAAGATCGCAAATGCGATCAATACTTCGCAAATGCGAAGTCTGCACTTAGGCCTAGTATTCGCAAATGCGAACTGAAATCTCGCAATTTCCAGCCCTGTTTTGTTCGCAAATGCGAACCTATATTCGCATTTCCCATATCTGCAGCCCAGCAAATTTTATACTTAGTCGAAATTTCACTACTTTTCACCATTCTTTCAAAACCCAAACACCATAGGCGATTTTTCAAGAGCAAACTTCAACCCAAATAACTTGTAAGTTGATTTTTACTCAATTCTTTCAATCTTTAACATCATTAATCATGTTTTCCACTTGAAATCAAGGATTTTCATCGGTGAAATTAGGATTTTTGGGTAGAACCTAGGTTTTTTATAAATTGGAGAGTTGGACCTCGATTTGAGGTCTGATTTCAAAACAAATTACATATTTGAGTTCGTGGGGAAATGGGTAATCGGGTTTTGGTCCGAACCTCGGGTTTTGACCACGTGAGCTCGGCGTTTTTGGAATTTTTGGCAAAAACTTGGGAAAATCATTTTTATGCATTCAGATTGATTTATATAGTGTTTATTAAAGTAATTGAACAATTTGTTATTAGATTTGAGCGAATTGGAGGTGGAACCGCGAGGTAAAGCGATGGTTGAGGATTAAGTGGATTTCAAGGCTTTGAGGTAAGTGTTTGGTTTAACCCTAGCTTGAGGGAATAGGAGTTGAGTCTTGTTGCTAATTGATATGTGATCGAGTACGATGTATAGGCATGGTGACGAGTATCTTACATTGGTGTCTAGCATGACCGTTAGTCCTTATAATGTGATTATCATGACTTGGTTGTGAATTCCGTGATTATTGGAGGATTGCTATATGCTGTGAATAATATGGGAACGGTGATATGATTACTTTATTCTCTTGAGTGCTGGCTCGGGTTTTGCTAGTTTGGAGATTTTTGCTATTTCTCGATTGTTTTCAACTGGGTATTGTTCCCTTAGTATATTGTGATGTATTCGCTCTGATTTTGGTTAGATACGACGTGCGTGGAGGCCGATTTGAAGTGCAAAGGCGTCGCGGGCTAGAGATTTTACCGGTTCGAGGTGAGTAATATTTGTAAATGATATCCTGAGGGTTTGAAACCCCGGATTCGCACATCATAGTGCTGTACTAAGGTGACTTGCACGCAGGATAGCGAGCGTAGGGTAGATCACCATTAGGGATTGTGACTTGGTCCGTCCCGATTGATGAAATTACTACGTGTTTGACTGGAACTACTTGTTATCATCATGATTTGGGTTGATTGCTATGTTTTGGGCTTTGTGCCAATTATTTGAATCCTTCAGCGATTGATATCACTATTTTTGCATTACATTGCATGTTATTTGATCTCGGTCCAGGGTTTTAATACAGTCTTGCAAATTTAGCCATTTTTCGTGATTTGAAAACTAAAAATGATATTTTACTGACGTTTTGAGCTGAGAACTGCTATTTTATTATTGCCCAAGGGGCTTATGTGCATTTTTGGACTGAGCATGGATCGAACTGCATGCCGCAGCGGTGTTACATTGATATTGCGCTTGGGCTGTAGGAGCCCCTCTGGAGTCTGAACCCCCACAATGAGCGCGGAAACCCAAATAGATCAGGTTGCAGCCGCATCGGTCATATGTATTCATGCATTGGTTCCTGTTTGTAATACATGTCATGACATTTAGCACTCTCATTTCATTGGCATGCATGCTAATTCTTACACTGTTTACCAGATGCCCTGGTGTGAATTGTTAGTGGAGTGCTGTGCCCGAGGGGCTGACTTATGTGCTGACTTGCACTGTCTGATTACGCATTCATTTGGTTAACTGTTGGAAAGGATATTTTAAAAAGAGGTTTTAACTGAGCCGAGATATTTTCTAATGGATTTTCACGGTCTTGCTGTTTTCTCAAATATTTACACTGTCCTATATAGCATGATAGAGTGCTTTTACGTGATTTATTACCACTCAGTTATTATTTACTTTTATTGGTCACTGAGTTGGAGTACTCACTTTACTCCCTGCACCTCGCGTGCAGTTGCAGGTATTGTGCACCCGGTAGCAGGTTATAGCTGATTGAAGGTATTACTTTTGTAGCTGAGCAAGGTGAACGCCAGCGTTCATGGCACCAGACGTTGTCTTTAGAATTCCAAAATTTATTTTTCTATATTATTGGCCCTATAGTTGTGTTCAGGTTTCTTTAGATGCTCATGACTTGTGATACTCCGGTCGGGTTGTGTGGGGTTGTAAGTACTGGTTATTATTGTCGTTAAGTTGTATTTATCTATTCACTTATGTTTAATAATTGTTAAAGAGACAATTTGGGTTAGTTGGCTGGCCTTGTCTTCACGAGAGGCGCCATCACGACCGGGTTTGTAAATTGGGTCGTGACAAGTTTGTATCAGAGCCTAGGTTACTAGGTCTCACGAGTCATGAGTAGGTTTAGTAGAGTCTTGCGGATCGGTACGGAGACGTATGTACTTATCCTCGAGAGGCTGCAGAACCTTTAGGAAAAACTTCACCTTCTTGGAATTCTTATCGTGCGTACTTGATTCATCTTGAGATATAGCTCTTGAAATTCCCTCCACATGTCTGTATGCGCACATGAGCGCTCAGTATTATATGTGTCTTGATGGCTTGTGATTCCCCGACAAGGGGCGAGATGTGATCTTCGTGAGTATGTTAGGCCAGTCTGGAGGACTTGAGGCTAGATCTTTGTCTATGGCTTGAGCACCGAGGTGCTGATTGTGTGAGCAATTGTTTTGAATTTATATGTTCAGTATTGTCCTTATTAGCCGGAATGGAGATTGGATATTCATGTGATGAGTATGTTAGTGCTACGAGGTGTATTTATATGACTTGGTAGTGACGAAGAAGTCTGCTAGATAATAGATGAACTGTTAAGTGATTCGTTTCCTATTGTGATATGTTGTGTAGCCCCGAGTTATGAGCGCGTGAAGAATATTTTTTGTGTGTCCTAGTTGGAAAGTAAAGTTCATTACATGTGGCGGTATGAGTTCAGACTCAGGAAGACTAAATGACTGTGTAACGTATATAATGGTGGAAAGGTGTGCTGAAGTACTAAACTGAGGCGGAGCAGGTGGGTCATCTCTTGCGGAGTGTTCTTAAGTGGTACGATTCTTATGTATATTATTAGAAGATCTCATGTGTTATTAAAGAGTACGTGTTGAAATTTTATAAATTCGGGTCGCTTTAGAGGGTGGACTCAACTGATGTTGGGATGGATGCGAGGTTTGCCGAGGATTTCAGTACTAGATGATCTGTGTTTTCACAAACTAGTAGAGATTTAAGCTTAATCTCACTATGATATTGTGGAATCATTAGAGTAAAAGTATTATGGGTTATTGAGTGTGTCCGGATATATGGCTTCGAGCTAAGTTGGGGAGGTTGCTGTTGATTAGATGATCGCACGGTTATGTGCTATGTTGGTTCCGTTTCGAGATGTGCTAGCGAATCAGTTCTGGTTGCAAAAATTGAGCCGAGGATGGCACGAGTGAAGCAAAATTTTAACAAAGGTTATACGGTACTTCATAGATGTGTGGAAATAATAGGATGTCTTGAGCTATTGCTGATAAAGAATGGTTAGCGTAAAGATAAGAAAGTTGTTTGGTTGTATCGGAATAAGATTACGTCCTGCGATGTCAGAGTGCTAATGAGGCACGGGTGGTTATGTCCGTTTGATCAGGTAAATTGTAGTTCGAATATGAAGTAATGACTCTCGAGAATGGTTTCAATGTGTTCAAGACTCTACATGTAACAATCAGGTGCCTTATGGTCTTGTATGTGGTTAGAGAATGTGTTTCGTTGAAAAAGGTCAAGATTTGTGGTATTTTATGTTGATTATGGGATCCTATGTATCGTTATCTGGAAAGTAATGGCAACGAATTCATATTCGCAGGAAGTTCATCAAGCAGAGCATGCTGGAATGTGGTATTTCTAGGAATATTTGAGGGGGTATTCGGTGGCTCATGGGTTTGAGACAGTGTGGTCTTGTGCTTGGGTCTCGTGTAGTGAGCCCTGGTTGAGGCATTGTGGTGCTATAGCAAAGGGAATATCAAGTTGATCATGAATCAGAATAAAATTAAATAGATGGAATAGCTTGATAGTAGACCGAATCGGTATGGTAAGGATATGATTAATTCTTTGTATGTGTGCGAGGTTGTGAGCCCTTACAGGTATTTTGCAGCGAAGCTCTTGAGTTCTGACAGCTTGCTTAGCTTGGTTTGGATAGCATGATTCAGTCCTGGCAGTTTAGCTTGTGCAAATGGAACTGAGAGAGAGTTCTTGTTAAGTTTTACCGTGGTTCGGAGATGTATATATTTTCTTGGGGCATGCGAATCATGGAATGTATAATGATTCTTCTTCTAGATGGGATTGACGAAAGGTCTTGGCTAGATGAGTTACAGTTCAGTTCTAAAAAGAAGTTCATAAAACTCTTAAGTAAAGAGTAGCCTCAGGTAATAAAGGAAATGGTACTGCTAATCGAAAGTTATTTGATAAGAGTAAATGTCTCGGAAGGGTAATGTGATTAGACTGATGATACTACGTTAATATTGCGGTGCTTTCTTGCTAGATCGACTGCTGATATCTGAGTGTGTTTGATGGCACAGGGGAATTTTAGAATATCTTTCATGGAATGATTGTGTACTTGAGGTGTAATATGTATTCATACTGCGAAATTTGGGATCAGGTTCAGTGATTCATGTGCTATGTATGGTCAGAGACTGGGAGTTCTCCAGTGCAGTCTATGTAGTGGTTGTGGATCGTGCGTATTGTATTAGTACCGTTAGCAGTTGTTGGGATTTGGAGGCCGAGTGGATCTTTTTTTGCTTGGTATATTAGATTTTGGACATGATATTGGGGTGTAGACTGGTTGTCTCAGTGTTGGGTTATTCTAGACTGTTGTGCTATGGGCTATGTCAGAAAATGCCACAGGTTGCATGGCGGAGTGCATCGGATTATGTTCTAGCAGAGTGGTTGTATTCCAAAGTCCAGCGGATGGCTGGGAAGGATTGTTTTTCTTAATTCGGCCTTCGTGGCGGATGTCAATGCAGGGGTTTCTACCATTGATTTAGTTCCGGTATTGAGGGACTTTTTTCGAATGCGTTTCTTGTGACCGAGAATGTCGCCGGGTGAGATTGTGGATTTCGATATTTATTTGGTGCCGGGCACCGTATCATACGGTTTCGACAGGAGATATAGTAGTGGGAGGAGCAACTTCAGGCTTCTTGGTATTGAGTTCGTTGGCAGGCCGAGGTGGCAACGTATTTAGCTTGAGTTAGCTTGGTTGGCCACGAGTTGTATTGTTGGGGGATAGGTAGATTCGATTGTTATTGAGTTTGTTAGTGATCTAAGGAGATCTATGAGTTGCTTTTCTGTGCTGTGAGACGTTAGGATTTGTTGGATATGGGCACATGTGGTGCGGTTCTATTGAGGATTTAGAGGGGAAGTCGAGCGGGAAGAGTAATTGAGTGTTCCTCGGTGTATAGAGTATTGGTTATGGTCTATCGGGTTGCGTGTCGTGTATTCTTTGTTTAACCATGGATGTAAGGAATTGCTTGGTTGCAGACATCAAAAATTGTGCGTGGCTGTTGATTTTGAGCATAACGACTTGAGGTGCTTCATGTGTGAGAGTGTGTGGATAGGATCGCGTATTGTAACGAGGCTACATGGAGTTATGACCCTTCGGGGTAGATTCAGGTATTCTATTTCTACGATGTGAGACGGGGTCTCAGCCTTTTGTTGTGATGGTACTGATGAGCTTGAGGTAAAGCTCTTTCGTTTGAGTCATTTGTCATGATCTGAGTATGTTCGGACCGTTTCTTATTGGTGCGCGTATTATGCAAGTTGTGGCTTAGGCCTGTATCGAGGTGTCACATCACCAGAGTGGTGTGTTGGATTAGAGGCGATCGTTGGAGTCGTTGAAGAATACAGACAGATTTGATTTCAGCTTGTTAGAGGGATAATATCAAGGTTCGGCCCGAAAATCTATTGTGGTATCAGTCAAAGGGAAGTGGTTTCATGAATGGTTGATCTGAGACATGGTTATGGTTTATCGAGTGTTTCATTTATTGTTGGCAGTATATGAAAGGTGTTAGAACGAGACTTTAGCTAAATAAGAGGTTTTCTATCGGTATTTGGTTATTGTGGGTAACTACTGTGAATAGAAGTTATCGCTTCGAGTGCTTGGATTATGTGGTATATCATGCGATTTCACGGAGGTTTCAAGTATGGGTTAGTAAAGCTGGTTCAGGACTATTCAAAGTATAGGTGTGAGGTTGTGATCGTATTGATGGGTTCAGAAGTGAAAAGGTAGTTCTATGGTTTATGGGCTAGACTAGATTGGGTAATTTCAGCTATGTTGTGCTGTCGGACCTATGTGAGATAGGGTGACGTGGGATCACCCCGGGTATATGCTTGGTAAGGTTATGCAACTATTGGTTGGCTTCTAGGATAACTCTGGGTACGCTCGAGGACAAGCGTTTGTTTAAGTTGGGGAGGATGTTACGACCCGACCCGTTGTCTCATGTGTTACTGCCCCGTTTTCCCCATTTATTGCTTCTTCATGTTTCATTATTGACATTGGGTGAGTTAGAGTCGAATTGGTTTGGTTTTGGTAGGAAATGAGACATTTAGTCTCCTTAAGGAAGGTTTGTATTGGAAAAGTCAATCGGATGTTGGCTTATGAGTTAGAGGCTCGGATGGGATTTCCGGTGATTTGATTAGCTTCGGGAAGTGATTTGGGAGTTAGGAGTGCGATCGGAATTGATTTTGGAGGTGCGGTGTAGAATTAGGCTTGAATTGGCAAAGTTAGTATTTTGGCGAATTCCGGTTGATAGGTGAGATTTTGACCCGAGGGTCGGAATGGAATTTCGAGAGTTGTAGTAGTTCCGTTAGGTGATTTTGGATATGTGTGCAAAATTTTAGGGCATTCGGAGGTGTTTTGGTTGGGTTTTTGATCAAATACGTATTTCGGATGTTTTGAAGAAACTTAGGCTTGAATCCGATGTGAATTGATGATTTTAGTGTTGTTTGATATTTTTTGATGATTGGAACAAGTTTGTATGATGATTTGGGATATGTTGGTACCTTCGGTTGAGGTCCCGGGGGCCTCGGGGTGGTTTCAGATGGCTAAACGAGAAGTTTGAACCATCGCGTTGCAGAAATTTCACAGCAATTGCAGGTCAGATTTTGCCTTCGCATTCGCATGGAGGGACCATCCCGTTCTCGGAAGGGAAATTCCTGGACCATCACGTTTGCGTGGGTGGTCCCACGTTCGCGTAGAAAGGGGGCCTGGGGCCCTGCCAAGTTGTTCATCGCGATCGCGACATAAGGGCCGCGTTGGTGTAGGTGAGGGAATCTGTGCATCGCGTTCGCGTAATAGGTAACGCGTTCACGCAGTTGGAGAATTTGAATCATCACATTCGGGGACTGGAAGACGCGTTCGCAACGGTATTTGTTCATCGCGAACGCGGGGGTGTTGACCGCGTTCGCGTAGGGTAATATCTGGGCGTACAGAAGGGGTTTTATATTATTTCATCCGCGAAGCTTGGTCCATTTTCCTCTATTGTTGAGCACCTCGAGAGCTTTTCGGTAGAGATTGAAGAGGGTTTTGACGGGAATTGATTGGAGGTGAGTCCTATGGCCTAGAAACATTATTTTATTGAAGAATTAATCTATAAATTCATGGAAATTAAGCCTAAAATTGATGAACTAGGGCTTGACTTTTTGATATTTCAAATTTGGGATTCTTTAGGTCATTTGAGCTCGGATTTGGGAGTTCTTGGTATGTATGAAGTCATGGCGAGACGAGGAATCCGGTAATGTGAGTTTTGTAATTTTTCGACAAGCGGGCCCGGGGCTCGAGTTTTGCTAGTTTCGAGATTTTTGCTATTTCTCGATTGTTTTTGATTGGGTACTGTTCCCTTAGCATATTGTCATGTATTCGCTCTAATTTTTGTTAGATACGACGCGCGTGGAGGCCGGCTTCAGGGGCAAAGGCATCGCGGGCTAGAGATTTCACCGGTTCGAGGTGAGTAATATTTGTAAATAATATCCTGAGGGTTTGCTCTGATGGTAAGCAACCCCCACTTCCAACCGAGAGGTTGTGAGTTCGAGTCTCCCCAAGAGCAAGGTGGGAAGTTCTTGGAGGGAAAGATGCCGGGGGTCTATTTGGAAACAGCCTCTCTACCCAAGGGTAGGGGTAAGGTCTGCGTACACACTACCCTCCCCAGACCCCACTAAGTGGGATTATACTGGGTTGATGTTGTTGTTGTTGTAATATCCTGAGGGTTTGAACCCCGGATTCGCACATCATAGTGTTGTATCGAGGTGACTTGCACGCCATATAGCGAGCGTGGGGTAGAGCACCATTGGGGATTGTGACTTGGTCCGTCCCGATTGATGAAATTACTATGTATTTGACTAGAACTAGTTGTTATCATCATGATTTGGGCTGATTGCTATGTTTTGGGCTTCGTGCCGATTATTTGAATCCTTCAGGGATTGATATCACTGTTTTTGCAGTACGATGCATGTTATTTGATCTCGGTCCAGGGTTTTAATACTGTCTTGCAAATTCAGCCATTTTTCATGATTTGAAAACTTAAATGATATTTTACTGACATTTTGAGCTAAGAACTGCTATTTTATTATTGCCCAAGGTGCTTATGTGCATTTTTGGACCGAGCATGGATCAGGCTACACGCCGCAGCGGTGTTATATTGATATTGCTCTTGGGCTGTAGGAGCCCCTCCGGAGTCTGAATCCCCACAGTGAGCGCGGGTACCCAAATGGATAGGGCTGTACGCCGCAGCGATCATATGCATTACATTGCATTCATCCATTGATTCCTGTTTGTAATACGTGTCATGACATTTAGCACTCTCATTTCATTGGCATCTATGCTACTTCTTGCACTATTTACCAGACGCCTGGTGTGAATTGTTAGTGGAGTGCTGTGCTCGAAGGGCTGACTTATGTGCTGACTTGCACTGTCTGATTACGCATTCATTTGCTGACTTTTAAAAATATCCTTTCCAACAGTTAAGCAAATGAATGCGTAATCACACTTGAACACAAATTTACTCGACTGAATATAACAAAATTGGTTAATTTAGTGGGTAGTTAAAACAAATTTCTGTGGGTTCAACACTCAACTTTACATGTTATTACGTGTACGACCATGTATACTTGCATGTGAATTTGGGAGCAACAATAACTTTAGGTTACTTGTACATCTAGAATAGAGTAACATAATTAGGCAACTTAATTAAAGAAAAAAAAAACTTTTGAATGTTCTAGTCATATTAATTTTACAATTTTGTATAGCTATAAAACCTTGAAAATTGTAGTTCTTATACACTTTATAATATTGCATGGTTATAAAAGTTTCTCATTTAGAGTTAAATAAAAGTTTAAGCAATTATTATTAAATTAAGAAAACTGTTAGTGTAACGATCATGCCCGTCGTTTCGATAGTTGTAGCACTGTTCCCCTATTTTATTCTCTTTATGTGCTTTATAATTGTTATATGATTTACCGGGTTAGTTGGTTTGGATCCGGAAATATTTCGAAATGAATTGAGACACTTAGTATCATAATGGAAAGCTCAAGTTTGAAAAGTTGACCGAATCTTGACTTATGTGTAAACGGCCCTGAATTTGAGTTTTGATGGTTCCAATAGCTTCGTTGTTTGATTTTTGGAATTAAGATCATATCCGTGATATAGAGGTCCGCAGTAGAATTTGGCTTGAAATGGCGAAAGTTGAAATTTTAGGAAGTTTGACCGATAGTGGACTTTTTGATATTGGAGTCAGATTGGATTTCCAGAAGTTGGAGTCGGTTCTTGGTGTCATGTTTGATTTGTGTGAAAAATATTAGGTCAATCGGACGTGAGTTGATAGGTTTCAACGTCGTTTGTAAAATTTGCAAGTTTTAAAGTTCATTAGGCTTGAATCGATGTGCGATTCATGTTTTTGATGTTGTTTGAGGTGGTTTGAGGATTTGACTATGTTCGTATGATATTTTATGACGTGTTGGTATGTTGGTTGAGGTCTTGGGAGCCTCAGGTTAATTTTGGGTGCTTAACGTATCAAGTTTTGAAGATGAAGAGTTGCTGAAAAATTTCCACTACTGGTGTAATTACACCTGCGGAATGGGAACTGCAGGTGCGAGCCCGCATAAGCGGGAAGAGATCCGCAGAAGTGGGAAAAGAAGAGTTGAGAATAGGTCGCAGGAGCGAAGATTCTCCCCCAATTGCGTGGTCACATAAGGGGGGTGGTGGGCGTGAATGTGGGTCTGTGCGCAGTTGCGGTGGTTTGTTCCGCAACTGCGATTTTGCAGATGTGGTCCAAGGCTCGCAGGAGCGGTGGTAACTGAGTTTCTGAATTCCATAGAAGCTATTCCGCAGGTGGGGATGTCACGACCAGATTCCCTAACTAGTCGTGATGGCGCCTCTCTTGAGGACAAGGCCAGCCAACAGAACAACAATGCCTCTTTCGAAATTATTAAACATAAATGATTAGATAAATACAACTAAATGACAATAATAATCTATATTTACAAGCCAACACAGCCTGACCAGGGTGTCACAAGTCACGAGCATCTAAAGAAGTCCGAACACTGCTACAGGGCCAATAATATACAAATAAAATCTGGAATCAAAAGACAGAGTCTGGTGCCGCGAACGCTGGCGGTCACCTTGCTCAGCTATAATAGCAATACCTTCAACCAGCTCAAACCCGCTACCGGGTAAATAATACCTGCATCTGCACGCCAGGTGTAGGGAGTAAAGTGAGTACTCCAACTCAGTGAGTAATAAAAGTAAATAATAACTGAGCAGCAAGAAATCATGTAAAGCAACCAACATGCTGTATAGAAGCCGGGTAAAATTTTTTGAGAAAATAGTGAAATCTATGAAATCATTAGAAATACCTTGGCTTAGTTCAAATCTCTTTAGAAAGTGATCTTTTCAATAATTACAAAAATAATTTTGAACAGTCAGTGCTGATAAGTACAGAAAATCCTCCCCTCGGGCACAATTACCACAGTATCACAGGTAAAAATATAAGTAAATATTCAAGATAAGCACATCAAAGTTCGCCCCTCGGGCAATATCTCAAAAATAGATCCGGCCCCTCGGGCATAATTTATGTTCTTGGTCAGTCATTGTTACCTCACCAAAAATGCGTGTTACAGTGCCATTGTTACCACTGGTCAGTCATTGTTACCTGACCAAAATGCATATAACAGTGCCATTGTTACCACTGTCTAAAATTTGTCCGTTCTAGATGGATACCCGCGCTCACTGTGGGTGTGCAGACTCCGGAGGGGCTCCTACAGCCCAAGCGCTATCATAATAACGCCTGAAAGCCTGTACATATCAATATGAGGCCTAAAAGCCTTCTCACAATACACTCGAGGCCTGAAAGCCTCCTCACAATACACTCGAGGCCTAAAAGCCTCCTCACAATACACTCAAGGCCTGAAAACCTCCTCACAATACACTCGAGGCCTGAAAGCCTCCTCACAATACACTCGAGGCCTGAAAGCCTCCTCACATCACTCAACATATCCTCACATATGGCCCTCGGCCTCAATCAGTCCAAAAATAATCATAAGCCCCTCGGGCATCAGTAAAACAATAATGCTCAGCTCAAACAATGGTTCAATATCAGTTAAAAACTCAAGGTTGAGTAAAAATATATCTGAGTTCATGAAACAGTGTAATTCAAATGGACTGAATTCAAATAATATTTAAAATAGTGAGGAAAACAATGATGATAGCTCACAATGAGTTCAAACAATCGGCAATAAGCCCCAATTATGGCAATAAGCCCAAGTCATAGTGAAAAACAACAAGTCATAGTGAAATACGCGGTAAAATTAATAACCGGGACGGACCAAGTCACAATCTCCAACGGTGCTCTACCCCACGCTCTCTATCTGACGTGCAATTCACCTCAATATAGTACTATGGGTGCAAATTCGGGGTTTCAAACCCTCAGGATATCATTTACAATCATTACTCACCTCGAACCGGTGAAATCTTTAGCCCGCGATGCCTTTGCCCCTCAAACCGGCCTCCACGCGCATCGAATCTAACCAACATCAGAGCGAATATATCACAATATGCTAAAGGAACAATACCTAATCGAAGACAATCGAAATATAGAGAAAATCTCGAAACTAGGAACACCTGTGCCCCGGGCCCACTTCCCAAAAATTACGAAATTCACATCACCGGATTCCTCATCTCGCCACGAGTCCGTACACATCAAATTTACCAAACTCGGAGTTCAAATGCCCCCTCAAATCCCAAATTTTTATTTCAAAAACCAAGCCCTAGTTCTTCCAATTTTTACCCAAATTTCCAATAATTAAAGGTTGATTCTTCAATAAAATAGCGTTTCTAGGTCACGAGACTTACCTCCAATCAATTCCCATCAAAATACTCTTCAATTGCTACCAAAAAGATCTTAAGGCGGTCAACAATGGAGGAAATAATGAATGGACTCGCGGATGAAATAATATAAAAACCCTTCTGTCCGCCCAGATTTAACCCAACGCGAACGCGATCAAAACCCCCGCGTTCGCGATGAAAAACCTTTGCTGACCATTATTTAAGCCAACACAAACGCGGATCCAAGCCCGCGAATGCGATACTTCATGATCCCCCGGTACGTGAACGCGATCCCTATAGCGCGAACGCGATTCCCAAGCTCCTCTCCCTATGCGAACGCGGACACCATGTCGCGAACGCGTTGAACAATCTTGGCAGGGCCCCAGGCCCCTTCTACGCAAACGCTTGGTCAGCCCACGCGAATGCGATGGTCTAAATGTTTTTCCTTCCGCGAACGCGTACCTACAGACGCGAACGCGAGACAAATTTTGGTCTGCAACAGTTGGGCAATTTTCTGCAACATTTCAAAGTTCAAAACCTCCGTTTAGCCATCCGAAATCACCCCGAGGCCCCCGGGACCTCAACCAAAGGCACCAACATATCACAAAACATCATACGAACTTGTTCCAATCATCAAAACACATCCAACAACACTAAAATCATCAATTCACATCGGATTCAAGCCTAAGTTTCTTCAAAACTTCCGAAACACGCATTCGATCAAAAACCCTACCAAAACACCTCCGAATGACCTGAAATTTTACACGTACATCCAAAATGACTTAACAAAGAAATTGCAACTCTCGGAATTCTATTCCGACCCCCGGATCAAAATCTCACCTACCAACCGGAATTCGCCAAAATACTAACTTCGCCAATTCAAGCCTAATTCTACACCGGACCTCCAAAACCAATTCCGATCGCACTCCTAAGTCATAAATCATCCCCCGAAGCTAACCGAATCACTGGAAACCACATCTGAGCCCTCTAACTAAATAGTCAACTTCTGGTTGACTTTTTCCAAAACAAGCTTTCCTTAAAGAGACTAAGCGTCTCATTTCTTATCAAAACCAATCCAAATCAACTCTAACACACCACATACCGATAACAAAACATGAAGAAGCATAAAATGGGAGGGGGGAGGGGGGAACGGAGCGGTAACTCATGAGACGACGGGTTGGGTCCTCACATCCTCCCCAACTTAAACAAACACTCATCCTCGAGTGTACCAGAGTTGTACTCGAGGGAACCCAATAGCTGAATGAGCTTACCAAGCATATACTCGGGGTGATCCGTCGTCACCCTATCTCGCATAGTTCTGATAACACAATATCGCTGAAATTTCACAGTCCATCCAAACCATAAACCGTAGAATCACATTACACTTTCCGAAATTATACACAAGACCAAAACCTCACATCTATACTCAGAATAAGTCCAAACCAGCTGTAATAATCTATACCTGCAACCTCCGTGAATCACATGATATACCACATAATCCAAGCACTCGAAACTATAACTTCTATTCACCGTAGTTACCCACAACAACCAAATACAGATAGAAAACCTTTTATTAGCTAAATTCTTATTCCATCACCTTCATGTACTGCCAACGATAAATAAAGCATGCAATAAACCGTAACCATTCCTCAGATCATCCATACATGAAGCCACTCCCATTTGACTAATACCACGAAAGATTTTCGGGCTAAACACCGATATTATCCATCTAACAAGCTGAAATCAAATCCGTTCGTAGTCATTAATGACTCCAACGATCATCTTGAATCCAACACACCACCCTGGTGATATGACACCTCGACACAGGCCAAAGCCACAACTTGCATAATACATGCACCAATGAGAAACGGTTTGAACATACTCAAATCGTGACATATGACTCAAACGAAATAGCTGTAACTCAAGTTCATAAGTACCATTACAACACAAGGCCGAGACCCCGTCTCACATCATAGAAATAGAGTACCTGAATCTTCCTCGAAAGGTTATAACTTCACGTGGCCTCGCCACAATGCGCGATCCCATCCAAACACTGTTACATATGAACAACTCAAGTCACTATGCTCAAAATAGACAGCCACGCACAAATTGATGTCCGAAACCAAGCAATCCATTACACCCACGGTGAAATAAATAATGCACAACATGCAACCCAATAGGCCATAACCAATACCCCATATGCCGAGCAACACTCAATTACTCTTCCCGCTCGAATTCTTCTCTAAATCCTCAATAGAACCGCACCACATGTGCCCATACCCAACAAATCATAACATCTCACAGCACAAAAAATCAACTTATAGAACTCCTCAGATCACTAACAAGCTCAATAACAATTGAATCAACCTATCCCTCAACAATACAACTCGGGGCCAACCAAGCTAACTCAAGCTAAATACGTAGCCACCTCGGCTTGCTAACGAACTCAATATCAAGAAGCCTGATGCTGCTCATTCCACTACTATAACTCCTACCGGAGCCGTATGATATGGTGCCCGACACCAAACAAATACCGCAATCCACAATCTTGCCTGGCGACATGCCCGGCCATAAGAAACGCATCCGAAAAAGTCTCTCAATACCGGAACTGAATCAATGGTAGAAACCTATGCACTGACATCCATCACGAAGGCCCAATTAACAAAGCAATCCTTCCCAGCCGTCCGCTGGTCTTTGGAATACAACCACTCTGCTGGAACATAATCCGATGTACTCCGCCACGCAACCTGTGGCATTTTCCGACATAACCCACAGCACAATAGTCTAGAATAACCCAACATTGAGAAAACCAGTTTATACCCCAATATTATATCCAGAATCTAATATACCAAGCAAGGAAAGATCCACTCGAGCTTCCAAGTCCTAATAGCCACTAACGGTACCAATATACATGATCCGCAACCACTATACTGTCTGTACCTGAGAACTCCCAATCTCCAACTCCATATAACACACGAATCACTGTACTTGATCCCCAAATTCCGCAGTATGAATACATATTACACCTCGGGTATCCAAATCATTCCATGAAAGATATTCTAAATTTCCCCTATGCCATGAAACGAACTCAGATATCAGCAGTCGATCTAGCAGGAAATTGCCGCAATACTACCGAAATATCCTCAGTCTAAACGCATTACCGCTTTCTGAGACAAATACTCTCGTCAAATCACTTCCAATTAGCAGTATCATTTCCTTCGTTATCTGAGGCTACTCTTTAATTAAGAGTTTTATGAACTTCTTTTCAGAACTGAACTGTAACTCACCTAGCCAACAACTTCCACTGATCCCATTTGGAAGAAAATCATTACACATTCCATGCTTCGCATACCCATATAAAATATATTCATCTCCAAACCACGATAAAACCTAACAAGAACATCTTTGCCGATTCCATTTGCACAAGCTAAACTGCCAGCACTGAATCCTGCTATCCAAACCAAGCTAAGAAAGCTGTCAGAACTCAAGAGCTTCGCTGCAAAATACCTCGCACACATACAAAGAATTAATCATACCCTTACCATACCGATTCGGTCTACTATCAAGCTATTCTATCTATTTAATTTTTCTTCTGATTCATGATCAACTTGATATCCCCTCTTGTTGGAGCACCACAATGCCTCAACCCAGGTTCACTATACGAGACCCAAGCATAAGTCCATACTGTCAAAGACCCATAGGCCACTGAATACTGTCTCAAATATTCCCAGAAACACCACATTCCCAAAATAATCTACTGTGAAGAACTTCCTGTGAATCCGAGTCCGTTATCTTTATTTTCCTGATACTGATGCATCTAATCCCATAATTAACATAAAAATACCACAAGTCTTGACATTTTTCAATGAAACACATTCTCTAACCACATACACGACCTTAAGGCACCTGATTGTTACATGTAGAATCTTTTACACATTGAAACCATTCTCAAGAGTCATCTACTTCGTATTTGAACTGCAATTTACCTGATCAAACGGACATAACCATTCGTGCCTCATTAGCACTCTAACACCGCAGGACATGATCTCATTCTGATATAACCAAACAACTTCCTTCTCTTTACACTAAGCATTCTTTATCAATAACAGCTCAAGACATCCTATTATTTCCACACATCTACGAAGTACCATATAACCTTTGTCAAAATTTTGCTTCACTCGTGCTATCCTCGGCTCAATTTCTGCAACCAGAACTAATCTGCCAGCATTTCTTGAAACTAAAACCAACATAGCACATGACCGTGCATTTAGCTAATCAACAACAACCTCCCCAACTTGGCTCGAAGCCACATATAAGGACACACTCATCAACTCATAACACTTTTACTCTAATGATACCACAATGCCATAGTGAGATTAAACTCAACTCATCTACAAGTTTGTGAAAACACAGATCATCTAGTACTGTAATCCCCTGCAAATCTCGCATTCATCCCCACATCAGTTGAGTCCACTCTCTTAGGCGTCCCGAATTTTCAAATTTCAACACGTAACCTTCAATTACACATGAGATTTCTAACATACACATAAGGATCATACCACATAAGAACACTCCGTAGGAGATAACCCACCTGTTTAGCCTCATCTAACATTTCTGTATACCTCCCACCATCATATACGTTACACAGTCATTTAGTCTTCCTGGGTCTGAACTCATTGCGCCACATGTAATGCACTTCACTCTCTAACTAGGGGATACAAAAATATTCTTCACGCGCCCATATTCGGGCTACACATCAAATCATAATAGGAATCGAATCACTTAACAGTTCATCTATTATCCAGCAGACTTCTTCATCACTACCAAGTCATATAGATAGATCTCGCAATACTAACATACTCATCACATGAATACCAAACTGCCATTCCGGCTAATAGGGACAATACCGAATATATAAGTTCAAAACACTTGCTCACACAATCAGCACCTCGGTGCTCAAGCCATAGGCAAAGATCTGGCCTCAAGTCCTCTAGACTGGCCCAACATCAAACTCAAGGAGATCACATCTCGCTCCTTAATCGGGGAATCACAAGCCATCAAGGCACATCTGACACTGAGCGCTCACGTGCACATACAGATGTGCGGAAGGAATTTCAAGAGTTATATCTCAAGCTGAGTCAAGTACGCATGATAAGAATTCCAAGAAAGTGAAGTTTTCCTAATGGTTCTGCAGCCTCTCGAGGATAAATACAGATGTCTCCGCACCGATCCGCGAGACTCTACTAAACATGCTCATGACTCGCGAGACCTAGTAACCTAGGCTCTGATACCAACTTGTCACGACCCAATTCCCTAACTAGTCGTGATGGTGTCTCTTTTGAGGACAAGGCCAACCAATAGAACAACAACGCCTCTTTCGAAATTATTAAACATAAATGATTAGATAAATACAACTAAATGAAAATAATAATCGATATTTACAACCGAACATAGCCCGACCGGGGTGTCACAAGTCACGAGCATCTAAAGAAGTCCGAACACTGCTACTGGGCAAATATTATACAAAAAAAATCTGGAATCAAAAGACAGAGTCCGGTGCCACGAACGCTGGCGGTCACCTTGCTCAGCTACAATAGCAATACCTTCAACCAGCTCAAACCCGCTACCGGGTGAATAATACCTGCATCTGCACATGAGGTGCAGGGAGTAAAGTGAGTACTCCAACTCAGTGAGTAATAAAAGTAAATAATAACTGAGCAGCAAGAAATCACGTAAAGCAACCAACATGCTGTATAGAATTCGGGTAAAGTTTTCTGAGAAAATAGTGAAATCTCTGAAATCTTTAGAAATACCTTGGCTTAGTTCAAATCTCTTTTGAAAGTGATCTTTTCAATAATTACAAAAATGATTTTGAATAGTCAGTGTTGATAAGCACAGAAAATCTGCCCCTCGGGCACAATTACCACAGTATCACAGGTAAAAATACAAGTAAATATGCAAGATAAGCGCATCAAAGTTCGCTCCTCGGGCAATATCTCAAAAATAGATCCGAACCCTCGGGCATAATTTATGTTCCTGGTCAGTCATTGTTACTTGACCGGTCAGTCATTATTACCTCACCAAAAATGCGTGTTACAGTGCCATTGCTACCATTGGTCAGTCATTCCTACCTAATCGGTCAGTCATTGTTACCTGACCAAAACGCGAGTTACAGTGCCATTGTTACCACTGGTCAGTCATTGTTACCTAACTGGTCAATCATTGTTACATGAACAAAATGGGTATAACTGTGCCATTGTTACCACTGTCTAAAGTTTGTCCGCTTTAGATGGGTACCCGCGCTCACTGTGGGTGTGCAGACTCCGGAGGGGCTCCAACAGCCCAAGAGCTATCATAATAAGGCCTGAAAGCCTGTACATATCAATATGAGGCCTAAAATCCTACTCACAATAAAGTCGAGGCCTGAAAGCCTCCTCACAATACACTCGAGGCCTGAAAGCCTCCTCACAATACACTCGAGGCCTGAAAGCCTCCTCACAATACACTCGAGGCCTGAAAGCCTCCTCACATCACTCAACATATCCTCATATATGACCCCCGGCCTCAATCAGTACAAAAATAATCATAAGCCCCGCGGGCATCAATAAAACAATAATGCTCAGCTCAAATAATGGTTCAATATCAGTTAAAAACTCAAGGTTGAGTAAAAATATTGCTGAGTTCATGAAACCGTGTAATTCAAATGGACTGAATTCAAATAATATTTAAAATAGTGAGGAAAACAGTGATGATAGCTCACAATGAGTTCAAACAATCGGCAATAAGCCCAATTATGGCAATAAGCCCATGTCATAGTGAAAAACAACAAGTCATAGTGAAATACGCAGTAAAATCAAGAACCGGGACGGACCAAGTCACAATCCTCAACGGTGCTCTACCCCACGCTCTCTATCCGGCGTGCAAGTCACCTCAATATAGTACTGTGGGTGCAAATTCGGGGTTTCATGCCCTCAGTATATCATTTACAATCATTACTCACCTCGAACCGGTGAAATCTCTAGTCCGCGATGCCTTTTCCCCTCAAACTGGCCTCCACGCGCGTCGAATCTAACCAACATCAGAGCGAATACATCACAATATGCTAAGGGAACAATACCCAATCGAAGACAATCAAAATATAGCAAAAATCTCAAAACTAGCAAAACTCGAGCCTCGGGCCCACTTTCAAAAAATTAAGAAATTTACATCACCGGATTCCTCGTCTCGCCAAGAGTCCGTACATATCAAATTTACCAAAATCGGAGTTCAAATGCCCCCTCAAATCACAAATTTTCATTTAAAAACCAAGCCCTAGTTCTTCCAATTGTTACCCAAATTTCCAAGAATTAAAGGTTGATTCTTCAATAAAATAGCGTTTCTAGGTCACGAGACTTACCTCCTATCAATTCCTGTCAAAATCCTCTTCAATTTTTACCAAAAAGCTCGTAAGGTGGTCAACAATGGAGGAAATAATGAGTGGACTAGCGGATGAAAAAATATAAAAACCCTTCTATCCGCCCGGATTTAACCCTACGCGAACGCGGTCAAAACCCCTGCGTTCGCGATGAACAAACTTTGCTGACTATTATTTAAGCCTACGCGAACACGGCTCCAAACCCACGAATGCGATGCTTCATGACCCCCCTGCTACGCGAACGCGATCCCTATAGAGCGAACGCGATTTCCAAGCTCCTCTACCTACGCGAACGCGGACACCATGTCGCGAACACATTGAACAATCTTGGCAGGGCCCCAGGCCCCTTCTACGAAAATGCGTGGCCACCCCACACGAACGCGATGGTCTAAATGTTTTTCCTTCCGCGAACGCGTGCCTACAGACGCGAACGCGAAGACCAAATTTGGTCAGCAACAGCTGGGCAATTTTCTACAACAATTCAAAGTTCAAAACCTCCGTTTAGCCATCCGAAATCACCCCGAGACCCCCGAGACCTCAACCAAAGCACCAACATATCCCAAAATATCATACCAACTTGTTCCAATAATCAAAACACATCCAACAACACCAAAATCATCAATTCACATCGGATTCAAGCCTAAGTTTCTTTAAAACTTCCGAAACACGCATTCGATCTAAAACCCTACCAAAACAACTCCGAGTGACCTAAAATTTTACACGCAGATCCAAAATCACATAACGGAGCTATTGCAACTCTCGGAATTCCATTCCGACCCCGGGATCAAAATCTCACCTACTAACTTCGCCAACTCAAGCCTAGTTCTACACCGACCCTCCAAAACCAATTCTGATCGCACTCCCACGTCACAAATCATCCCCCGAAGCTAATTGAATCACCGGAAACCACATCCGAGCCCTCTAACTAAATAGTCAACTTTCGGTTGACTTTTTCCAAAACAAGCTTTTCTTAAAGAGACTAAGCGTCTCATTTCTTATCAAAACCAATCCAAATCAACTCTAACACACCACATACCGGTAACGAAATATGAAGAAGCATAAAGTGGTGGGGGGGGGGGAGACGGAGCAGTAAATCATGAGACGACGGGTCGGGTCGTCACATCCTCCCCAACTTAAAAAAACACTCGTCCTCGAGCGTACCCAGAGTTGTACTAGAGGCAACCCAATAGCTGAATGACCTTACCAAGCATATACTCGGGGTGATCCCTCATCACCCTATCTCACATAGTTCTGATAACACAATATAGCTGAAATTTCACAGTCCATCCAAACCATAAATCGTAGAATTACATTACACTTTCCGAAATTATACACAGGACCAAAACCTCACATCTATACTCAGAATAAGTCCGAACCAGCTGTAATAATCCATACATGAAACCTCCGTAAAATCACATGATATACCACATAATCCAAGCACTTGAAACGATAACTTCTATTCATCGTAGTTACCCACAACAACCAAATACAGATAGAAAACCTTTTATTAGCTAAAGTCTTATTCCATCACCTACATGTACTGCCAACTATAAATAAAACACGCGGTCGTCACAGGGGATAAGTGGTCGTAGGTGCGTTCATACGCAGTCTTGAAGTCATGTCTAGGCTTTGTTCTGATATTGTTGGGACCCACAGAAGTCATGTTACATGTTGAAATACCTGATGAATGCTATCGTACGCAGTATCAGTTATAGGGATCGCGTTCGCGTAGCAGGGGGTCATGAAGCATCGCGTTCGCGGCCTTGGAGCCGCGTTCGCGTAGGCTTAAATAATGGTCAGAAAAGTTGTTCATCGCGGACGCAGGGGGTTTTGACCACGTTTGTGTAGGATTAAATCTGGGCGGACAAAAGGGTTTTTATATTGTTTCATCCGCGAGTCCATTAATTATTTCCTCCATTGTTGACCACCCTAAGAGCTTTTTGGTAGAAATTGAAGAGGATTTTGAGGGGAATTGATTGGAGGTAAGTCTCGTGACCTAGAAAAACTATTTTATTGAAGAATCAACCTTTAATTCTTGGAAATTTAGGTAAAAATTGGAAGAACTAGGGCTTGGTTTTTAAAATGAAAATTTGGGATTTGAGGGGGCCTTTGAACTCCAATTTTGGTAAATTTGATATGTACGGTCTCGTGGCAAGACGTGGAATCCGGTGATGTGAATTTCAAAATTTTTCGGAAGTGGGCCCGAGGCTCAGGTTTTGCCAGTTTCGAGATTTTTGCTATATTTCGATTGTCTTCGATTGGGTATTGTTCCCTTAGCATATTGTGATGTATTCGCTCTGATGTTGGTTAGATTTGACGTGCGTGGAAGCCGGTTTGAGGGGCAAAGGTGTCGCGGGCTAGAGATTTCACCGGTTCGAGGTGAGTAATGATTGTAAATGATATCCTGAGGGTTTAAAACCCCGAATTTGCACCCATAGTGCTATATTGAGGTGACTTGCACGCCGGATAGAGAGCGTGGGGTAGAGCATCGTTGGAGATTGTAACTTGGTCCGTCCCGGTTGTTGATTTTACCGCGTATTTCACTATGACTTGTTGTTTTTCAATAAAACATGTCTAGGCTATGTGTTGATATTGTTGGGACCCACAGAAGTCATGTTACATGTTGAAATACCTGATGAAAGCTATCGTACGCAGTCTCAGTTTTTACTCGCGTATCATATCTCAGTCTCAATTTGTTCCTTGTTGATACATCATATCGTTGTTGTTTAGGTTGATTTTATGATTTTTTGAGAGCCCAAAAGATTCGAGAGATTGATGAGTGAGTGAGGCCAAGGGTTTGATTGTGAGAATATTATAGGATCAGGCTGCATGCCATAATATGTTTCATTGATTTACACCATGATTGTCTAGATATAACGCTTAGAATAAATGAGCCACTCCAAGTCTGTACACACCCTGGTGAGCGCGGGTACCTACTGAGTGCGAGTGCTGAGTGCTGAGTGCTGAGCAATTGAGAAGAATGAGTGACTGTGAGGATTGAGTGACTATAAGGAATGAGTGAATGGGACGACGGGGTGACTATTGCTCTGCGAGGCTACAATGATGTCATTGTTGTCGCAAATAGCTACCAGATATCACTATTTTGAAACTTTTAAGAGATATTATATCTGGTTTTTACTTGAACTTGGCATGTAAAAACTGATTTGAGTTAAATTGCCAGATTTGAAAGCATGTCTACTTTCTTTGTTGAGACTACTGAAATTGAACTATAACTGTGTAGTCGTCACTATCTTTCAGTTCTTTATCTTGTATTTTTACTTACTAAGTTGGTTGTACTCACACTACACCCTGCATTTTGTGTGCAAATCCAAGTGTTTCTGGACAGGGCATATGTTGATATTTTGCACAGCTGATCATTGGAGATTTTGAGGTAGCTGCCCAGCGTTCGTAGTCCTTATTTCTCCTTCCTTATCTTTTCTTTTATTGTATTTATATCTAGGCTTTCATAGATGTTTTGCTTTCTAAACTGGTGATTTATAGATGCTCATGAGCTCAGTAACACCCCGATTTGGGAGTTGTTTTCCGCATTGTGATTTGGGTTTTACCCTGTTTATGAGAATTTTGTCATTTAAAAATTGCTTTTATTCATATTCTGTTAAATATTGGAAATATCGGCTTGGATCGTACCACTATAGGCGCCATCATGACATGTTAGGATTTGGGCCGTGAAAAGTTGGAATTAGGGCCTTGGTTACATAAGTCTCACGAGTCATGAGCAGGTTTAGTAGAGTCTTGCGGATCAGTACGGAGACATCTGTATTTATCTTCGAGAGGGTGTCAAACCCTTGGGAAAACTTTACATTCTTAAACTCTTGCCGTGCGGATCTGTTGATTCTGGTAACTAAACTTCTGTTATTCTATTCTCTCACAAATGGTGAGGACTTGTACTATGGACAGGATGGACAACGACCAATACCACCAGTTAGGGACGCGAGAGGTCGAGGTAATGGTAAAGGCTGCGGTAAGGGTAGAGGTGCTGCTCGTACAGAAGCTAGGTAGCACCTGCAGACCTACCAGTCGCTCAATCTTAGGAGCAGATACCAGATAGAGTTGAGCCTGTTAGGCCAGGTCAGGAACCAGCTGTGCCCATCATGATCCCAAGCCTTCAGAAGGCCTTAGCTCAGATTCTAACCATGTGGACCAGTATTGCTCAAGCAGTCTTTGTTCCAGTCAGAGCAAACACATCTCAGGCTGGGGCGATACTTAGACTCCCGTTGTCTGCACACCAGACTAGGTGATGTAGGGACTCAAGATACCGGGGCACTACTAGCCTAGCAGGTTGCAGCTGCTCAGGCCCATGTCATCCCTGTTATGACTGATGATGAGCAGAGGATATTAGAGAGGTTGAGGAGGTTCTAACCTATATCTTTCAGTGGGACAGATTCAGAGAATGCCTAGGGTCTCTTGGACAAGTGTCATAGGATTATTCATACAACATGTATTTTGGAGACCAATGGGGTCTCGTTCACTACTTTTCAGATTTATGGGGCTGCCTTTCGATAGTGGGATTTTTATGAGAGGCTTACATGGAAGGAGTTCTCCATTAGCTTGTTGGAGAAGTTCATGCCTCAGTCCCGTAAAGAGGATGTACGCAGATAGTTTGAATAGCTTCATCAGGATGGTATGTCTATGATGCAGTACGAGATGAGGTTTTTTGAGTTGGACCGTCATGTAGTTTGGTTGGTTCCTATTGATAGGGAGAGGATCAGGAGGTCCATTGATGGCCTCATATATGAGATGGGGTTGCTTATGACTAGAGAGAGAGAGAGTATCTAGTGCTACATTCGATGAGGTTGTTGACATTGCATGGCAGATATAGTTGGTTCGCAGCTAAATGAGGGGTGAGCGGGAGGCCAAAATGTCTCGTGGATATGGAGGTTCAAGTGGTATTGCATTTGAGGGTCATTTATACCATGGTAGGGGTCGTCCTTACAGGCATGCTCAGATGGCTCGACCAGTTTACCGTAGTACATCATCCGTCTAGTATTCTTATAGTTCTCATCAGGGCCAGTTATCTCTTTGTGCCCTTCTAGCTCAAGGTTCGTCCCTTGCTCCATCGGTTAGGGGCTCATCTATTTTGGGTCCTTCTTCCAGTTATCTCGATTCTCGGGCCTCAATTCAGTACCCAGTACCAGTACCATGGAGTTATTTTGAGTGCAGAGAGTTTGGGCATGTGTTGAGGAAGTGTCCTCGTCGTTAGGGAGGTCTAGCACTAGAAAAGTTAGGATGCGACTTTAACGCCAGTTTCTACACCATCTGCTTACCCAGCGTAGGGTCGGGTTGTGTCATCTAGAGACGCCCTAGAGGGGGAGGTCGATTAGGTGGCGGTCAAGCTCGATTCTATGCTCTTCCAGCCAGACCAGATGACATAGCTTTAGATGCAGTGATCACATGTATTGTCCCAGTTTACCATAGGGATGACTCTGTATTATTTGGCCCTAGTTTCGCTTATTTATATGTATCATCGTTTATTTCTCATTATCAGGATATGCCCCGCAAGTCTCTAGTTTTATCTATTAGTATATCTACGCCGGTGGGCGATACCATTATTGTGGGCCATATATATTGGTCGTGTATAGTGACTATTGGTTGATTGGAGACTAAAATTGATCTCTTAATTCTTAGAGTAGTCGATTTTGATATGATCTTGGTTATGGACTGGTTGTCTCCATGTCATGCTATTATGGATTATCACGCTAAGAACGTGATGTTGGTGATGTTGGTTGCCACGGATTGAGTGGTGAGGTTCTCTAGACAATATTCCCAGTAGAGTGATTTCATACTTGAAGGCCTAGTAGATGGTTGTCAAGGGTTATTTATCTTATTTGGCCTCTATGAGGGATGTTGGTTCTGAGACCCCTACTATTGATTCTATTCCGGTGGTGCGAGATTTCGTAGATGTGCTTCTTGTAGACCTACCGGGCATGCCACTCGATAGGGACATTCATTTGTGTATTGACTTGGTGTCGGGTTCTCAACCCATTTCTATTCCTTCGTATCGTATGGTACTGACTGATTTGAAGGAGTTGAAAGAGCAATTTCATAAACTTCTAGATAAGGGGTTTATTAGGCCCAGTGTGTCACTTTGGGGTGCACCAGCTCTGTTTGTGAAGAAGAAGGATGTTACTATAAGAGTGCGTATTGATTATAGGCAGTTGAACAAAGTCATAATCAAGAACAAGTATCCTTTACCGTGTATTGATGATCTATTTGACCAGCTTCAGGAGTGAGGGTGTTCTCCAAAATTGATTTGAGTTCAAGGAAGCTATAACGACCCCTCCTAGTAATTTCGAGAGTTATAGTGTCTTTCCCCTATTATCTGCTTCTTTTGTGTTCTTCAGTTTTATTTTGACTTACCGAGTTAGTTGGTTCAGGTCCGGAGTGGTTATAGAGTGAATCAAGACACTTAGTCTCTTGTGAGAAGGTTTAAGTTGGGAAAGTTGACGTGATGTTGATTTATGGGCAAACAACCTCGGATTTAAATTCTGATGGTTCAGTTAGCTCCATTAGGTGATTTTGGACTTAGGAGCGTGTCCAGAATGTGATTTGGAGGTCCGTAGTTGAATTAGGCTTGAATTGACAAAAAGTTGGAATTTTGGCGATTTTGGACGGGGGTGGAAATTTTAATATCAGGATCTAATTAGATTTCCAGAAGTTGGAGTAGGTTCGTGATATCATTTCTAACTTATGTGCAAAATTTTGGGTCATTTGGACGTGGTTTTGTAGGTTTCGGCATTGTTTGAAGAATTTGGAAGTTTAGAAGTTTTTAATCTTGAATCCGTGATTTGACTAAGTTCATATGATGTAATGGGATATTTTGGTATAGTTGGTTGAGGTCCCGAGGATCTCGGGTTGATTTCGGGTGATTAACGATACAAGTTTGGAAATTGGAAGAATGTTGCAGTTGAACTCAACTATCATAATTACATATGCGGATGTCTCATCGAAGGTGCGAGCGCGCAGAAGCGAGCAAGAGATCGCAGATGCGAGATTGGAGGAGCTGGGAAGAGGCGTAGATGCGATGAAGTTCCCGCTCATGTGATGGCCGCAAAAGTGTATTTTGATGATCGCACGTACGATGATCGCAGATGTGGTCAACTAATCACATTAGCAGAGGTTGGATTTTAATGATTTACCGCAGAAGTGGAACTTTGTCTGCAAAAGCGGTTCCGCAGATACGATGAATGAAACGTATGTACAAAAAACCTGGGCAGAACACTGAAAAACAAGGGTTCACGATTTTAGTCTTGTTTCAACATTTTGGACTAGAGGCGATTTTGAAGAAGATTTTCATGGTGCTTTCATACGTAAGCATTTTGTACTCATTTTTTAACATAAAACTTGTTTCCCCATTGTTTTTCACACTTAGATTATATGGCGTTGAGGTGAAATTTTTAAGGATTAGGGCTCGATAATTGGAGAGTGAATTTTGGGGTTTTGAGTGACCAAATAAGGTCGGATTTTGGTATCTTTGGTATGGTTAGACTCATGAGTAAATGGTCTTTCGGGTATGACTTTTGTTGGATTTTGAGACATGGGCCTGGGGGCCGGTTTGAGTCAATTTCGGAATTTGGTTATGAGTTGGTATTTTTCTTTTGTAATTGATTCCTTTAGCCTATATTGATCGTATTGTATTGCTTGTGGATAGATTTGGGGTATTCGGAGGCCGATTTGAGAGGCAAGGCCATTTCAGAGTAGGATGTTTTGCTGGATTAAGGTATGTAACTATTTCAAACTTGGTTCTGAGGGTTCAAAACCCCGAAATACATTTTATGTGGTTAGTATTGAGGTGACACACATGCCAAGTGACGGGCGTGCATCGTGAGAATCGTGACCTGGTCCATTCCATGGCACCGTTTAGAGACTTTTTCTTGTTGATATTCGTGTTTTCATCTTGTGATAAAGTAAATGAGCTTTGAGTCATTGTAGATATCATTTTAGGTCTTTACACCGATACTGTTGGGATCCCTAGTGGTTGTTTCTTGCTGTCATCTCACTAATTTCATTGATATTCTGTACTCAGTCATATTCATGCATTTCATACCATATCTCAGTCTCAGTTGTTGTTTATTTTCACATCATATCATTGTTCAGGGCTAGTTTGCATGGCATCATGAGCCTGTAGGTGAGAGTGGAGAGTGATGACTGAGTGAGGCTAAGAGCCTGATTACGAGTGACAGTTATGTCATCGGGCTGCATGTCGCAGCATTTGTATTGATTTATGATAGCACTTAGGCCAAAAGAGCCCCTACATAGTCTGTACATTCCCCTAGTGTGCGCAAATGATATTAATTACTTAGAGAGGCTGTACTGGCCTATGTCCACGGTACTGGAAACTGATAGTCAGTGATGTATATATTCCGGGATGGATCTTCCCTAGTCCGTGTAAGCCATATATAGTACCAAATAGTTGGTAGGTTATTGGTATTATTACCTGTAGATGGATCTTCTCCATAGGGCTGGATTGGCCTTCATCAATACTGATTGGTTGCTGTCAGAGATGTATATAATTTGGGATGGATCTTCCCTAGGCCATGTGAACCATATACAGTACTGGGTGGAAGAGCATTTGAGAGTGTGAGCACCTGATATATTTAGCATGGTGCATCACATACAGCATGTGCATTGGCATGTAGGTGTAGTAAAGTTTTATTATTTACCTTATTCGCATCTTCTCTATTTTACTGTTTCAGCTACCTATTATATTGAAAGCATGCCTACGTTTCAGCATATTAATTTCTATTATTTCTATTGCGGTTGAGTTTTTCACTACCTTTCAGTCCATAGTTGGACTCGTTACTTACTGAGTTGGTGTACTCACATTACCCTCTACACCTTGTGTGCAGATTTAAGAACTTTTGGTCCCAGTGGAAGTCGCTGATCGAGACTTCAGGCTTAAGGAGTCTATTGAGGTATCTGCACGGCGTTGGCAGGCCTTGACGCTCCTTTTTTATCTGTCGACGCCTCCTTTTTTCCTAAAGCGGAATCGAGTTCACGACATTCGGGAAGACAACTATTTTCCCACTTTGGGAATTGGGTTTTTGGAGTTTGGAGAGTCCTCACCTAATGACTATAGTGCATTAGGACACTTTTAGAGAAAATCAAAGATGAAAACCAAAGTTTTGGGTAAGGGCTTGAAATTATCCCGAGGGGAAGGTGTTAGGCACCCCTCAAGATCCACTAGTGTGGTTTCCGGCCATGCTACAATTGTGACTTTAAATGCAAGTGCAAATAAACAAGTACAAGAAGCACAAAAGGTTAAAAGAAATGCTAAATTTTAGAAAGGAGCAGTTTGGTAAAAATGCGCAAATAGAGGGAAGAAGTCAAGTACTTAGTGCAAATAATCCGAAAACCATGTGAGAAGCCGCAAATGCAACATCTTTAAAGATTCAGAAAAATTCTTTAAACTATATAAAAAAAAGAAAGGGGGTCCTAGGTTTATACATTACATGGATCATTCGCACAACACTGGTACTCAATTGTACTCGGAGTGTTACCGTGTAATCATCATCTCCATGTCTACCATTCCCACCCCGTTAAGGTATTAAAGCACGGAACGGTATCGTTTACTTATCGCCTGCTACTACCCGTCCCAATCCTATCAGTCCCGGGGTATTGGGACTTCTAATCCTAGAGGGGAAAGAAAGTGATGGAGGCCTTTACGGAGTTTAAAGGATAAAATTCTAGCTCGACATTCAAAACAAGTATCAAATAAGTAAGTAGAACAAATAAGCAAACAAGGCTCAAATTAACCCCAGAAGTCAAACAATCATTTAGTTTAGCATGCCTTGACAAATACAGATTTAGTCTTAGATTAAAAATAAGCAGCGAGCGGACTGGTTCAACACATGCATTTAGACAGAAAGTTTGCATTCGGCCACTCGGATATAGTTGCCATGGACTGACCCAATTAGTTAACTAGCCAACCCTTTGTCTATGTGTTCAAATAAAACTAGGCGAAAGATCTATTAATTTCAGGAAAAGATGCAAAGAGTTACCAGTAATTTCAGAAAAGATGCAAGTTGATTTTAGAGAAAAGAGGCATCAGTTTTAACAAAGAGAAAAGATGCAAACTACTTTTAGAAAAAAGAATTACCAGTTGTTTCAGAAAATATGTAGACTGAGTAAAAGGTTTACGAGCTTCAGGAAAGTGCAGATTGATTATGAGAAAGGGTTTATCAATTGTAGTAAAGATAGATACGAGTTTCAGCGATTGGTTCTGCTTTAGAAACGAATGAGGCTGTTAAGGACGAGATTTCCTATAGGCATGCTTTCTATATGTTTGCTGATTTTAACACCCTTTCATGACATTAATAGGAGTCTTATACACACGATGTCTATATGCAACTTTGTTATTAAGCCTATAAACGTTTTACCTAATGACATTTGTGTATGCAGAAATGCAAGAGCCTATAGGCATGATCTCTATACGTGTAATTACAGAAACAAGAGTGTTAAATCCTATAAGCATGCTTTCTAGGTGATTTTTGTTGTAAAGTTAAGCGTTAAATCCTATAGGCATAGTCTCTATGTGATTGAATCAGTATTAAAGACCCTATAGGCAGGATTTCTAGTTTGATAAAAAATAAAATCCTAAGTCATGCTTTCTACCCCGTGGATGCAAGAAAAGGAAAGACCCTTCCCACACCTTTTTACTATAATCCCCGAGTTTCATACAAAATTATTACAAACCAATGAATCAAAGTGGAAATTAAAAGATATATCAAAAGCTAACAGCCAGATCCGAGCAGCCTAATTCAACCTTAATGTCTGGTAACATGCGATTGAGCCATTTCCGGGATTTAAATTTCCAAAGCCTTCTCTTTATCCAAGGTGTTTCAAAGTTTCAAGGAATCTCAGGTATTCCAGGAATTGCTTACACCCAGGATACCATTAGCATTAGCATAGTACAGCGTGGAAGAGCCAGCTCTTAGGCATCCAAGTTCAGAGGGAGCTCAGGGTCCCAAAGCATGGCTTTCAAGAGAGGGGCAGACCTTATAGCTAAGAGTAAGTGCAAAGTGAAAGGAAATTAGGGATCCATGACAGGTGGTGGTCATACCTAGCTACAGGGTAGGCTGGCACACCCCTGACCATTTGTTTGGTTGAACAAGTTAGGTGCAGACTTTTTGAAGGTTAGATTAAATTTTGGATAGTGGTTAGGACACTATCAGACTCAAATCCAGGGCCCATACACATAGAGGGGAAAAGGGGATGGGAATTGATTGTGTTTGGGATTCAAAGAATCTAGTTTAGGATCATAGACAGCAATATTGGAGTGCCGCTATGTCCTGAACCACAACTCACACACAAATGGTAAAGGGTAAGGGAATTCATAAAGTATCAAATTCATGACAAACAACTGATTTTAAATACATAATTGAACTATAAAGGAAGGGGGGAGGAGCATGTGACAATATGCTAGAAACAAATGGGCAGAATTAAATACATTATTGTTGAGGCATGTAAACTAATTGAGACATACCAGTATATAAGCAAAAGAGTGCAGAAGAAAGCAAACACAGTCCACAGCAGTGCAAATATCAGAAAGAGAGAGAGTATAAGTGAATTGTGAACTCGAATTGTTCTGTGTTCGTCTGTGTTCAAAGAGAAGGGAGGAGAGTATTTATAGTGTAAAAACAAGCAGAAAATAAGGTAAGGATTGCAGTTCAGCAATAATTAGGGGAACAAGTGTCAATTATAATTAAACAGTATCAAAGACTTCCCTTATTTTAGGAATTAAAAATCAAACGGTAACATGGACGTGCTAAACAAGGAAAGAGATCACATAGGCTGACTATGACTAATAAGGCAGTATTTCAAGCATAGTACAAGTACATAGTAGGTAGTAGAGGCTAGGTTCATCAGATTCTAATCAAGGAGAGGTCTATTAGAACCTAATACCAATATAATCAAGGTAAGGGAATCAATCAACTTGAGTAGGAAAGGCAGGGGTCGAGATTTCAAGGCAAGCATTCAAATAGGTCTGAGAAGTAGGGAAATCAGTACAATAAGGAAAGAATCAATCATATGAGTGCAATTAGAATCACACAAAGAGATTTAAAGTTAGCCCATAATTAAGGGCTACTTTGAGAGGGAAATTTAACATATAAAGGAATGCATAGCCTTAGGCATGTAAGGCTAAGTTGTGGTAAAATAATAGCATGTAGTAGTAACTAAAAGCCATGATAGTCAAGTTTCAGTATTTAACAATAGGGAAAAGATTCAGAAGCATGCAAAAAACTCAGAACCAAAAAAAATAGTCAAGAGAATGGAAGCACACTGCAATTTCAACTAACGAGTTGCAAAAAGAGATTGAATAGTCCCCAATGAAACTAGGTTTTTCGAGAATCAAACGAATTTAGAGGAGATGAGTAGTCAAACAAATAAAAGAGGTTTAGAATCCCGGATAAGACCCAAAATTAGGGTTTTCGCTCATGCTAAATCAGATATAGTAGAGGGTAAATCAAGTGAACATCAAATAGAAACTCAAACAAGATCCCAAAAGTAGGGCTTTTAACATGCTAAATAAGATAAAAATAAAGTGAATCAAACCACCACTAACAAACAGTCAAGGAAACTCAAACAAAATCCCCAAGAAAATTAGGGTTTTCAACATGCGAGTTCAGATAGAAGATAATACAAACAAACACAGTAAAAACATGTCGAGATTCAGAGAAGAGATGTTCGAGATAGAATAACATGAAACCCTAGTTGAGGAAAATAGAGTTTCTGAAAGCAAACATTAAAGAATCTTTGAGAGAAATGCATAGAAGGTTCACACACACATAGATCCAGAACAGATCTAAAATAAATCGAAGGAACCTC
This sequence comes from Nicotiana glauca, assembly GCA_026770625.1. NCBI lineage: Eukaryota > Viridiplantae > Streptophyta > Magnoliopsida > Solanales > Solanaceae > Nicotiana > Nicotiana glauca. The sequence goes on along the minus strand of MU776378.1, from coordinate 448,984 downwards.
AGAGATTAAGGTTTCATAAGAAACCCAAGAGACGTGATAGGCTTTGGAAACCAATGATCTGAGCAGAGAAGTCGAAGATCGAACTCGAATGGCTATGGCTGGCCGGACAGAGGTTGAAGATGACCGGAGAAAAGCCATCGAGCAAAGCTTGGTCGAGACCTTTTCAACTATAGCCTTAGAGATGATACCATAGAAGCCATGAGAGGCCGGTGTAGGGCTCCGATGAGTCTGGGGAGCTATGGATTAGGGTTTCGATAGGAGGCGGCGGCTAGGGTTTTGGGAGAGCTCGAGAGACGAGAGCGTTTGAGGGCGGGGATTGGGAAAATGACATAGGGTTAGGCGGTTGTGTGTAATTAAAAAGGTAAGAAGTAAAGGTGGTCGTTGATCTAAATGATCAACGGTCGAGATTCAAAAGGGATATGGGTTGGGTCGGCTCAACATGTACTGGGTCGGGTATGCATGTTAATTGGGCCGGGTAATTGGATTTCAAATTGGGGCTGAAATGGGGTGCCAAACTGGCTAAAATTGAAATGCAATAAGGCCAAATCGTAAATAGCCATTTTCCCCTTTTAATTCTGTAAAACTAGTAATATTGATTTTAAAAATAAATTAAATGTACTGGGTAAATAAGTATTACATAAATATTAGTTAAAAAATTCTGGGATTAATTTTATAAACATAAAGTATCATAAATTACAAGATAGGCTATAATTGTAATTATATGCAATTTAGCTTTAAGACACCAAACAAATTTGTAAAAAATATGCGAAAATTAATTTAATTATATTTTGGTGTAAATATAAAAATAAAATGAATTATTCACCAAAAAATGATAATTTTGGAAATAATTATTGGATTTTGTTGTGTAAAATAGGCAATAAATTGGTTTAAAAAATAAATAAAAATGTCAAAACTCTTGGACGTGCTTATATATGCACCAATATGCTATTTTGGAAATATTTGGGTATAAAAAACACATAGGGAAAAATTAGGTATCAACAGTTGCCCCTCTTTACCCGGGAAGGATGAAAGAGTTGTTGGGTAAAGATCTGATGGCCAATTTTGACCAGAAGCGATGGTTTGAAAAGAGTTTGACCGAGCTCCGGTTTATGAGCTGCCTACATATCCCTGGTTTTACATGCCGATGGAGATTTGAAAGGACAGTCATGACGCTTGGGGGAAGCAAAAGGTGTTTTGAAGTTGATGGGCTGTGAGGACAGGAACGAGGTTGCTTCTGCTGAGACGGGCGTTGCTAGGCGGTGTACCTGCAAGTGAGCAATACAGGCGTATATTGTGCGTAAACTTAAACATGATGCAAGTTCCCGTTGGACCATGAATGCTGTCCTTGGACGGTTAGGATGACGTCCTCAGACCATGATGTCCTGGGCCATGAAGCGTAAAATTAAAGGATTTGCAGGCTATGACATGACGTTCTCGGGCTATGATAATGGTGCCTCCGAACCATGATGCTTTTGAATAATGATATGCAAGGTATAAAGTGGGGTCCTCGGGCCATGGCATGGTGTTCTTGGGCTATGAAGATGATGCCTCCGAACGATGACCCCTTTGGACAGTTTGGCAATATTTCAGCCCATGAAATGCAAGATTTGGCGGTATTTCAGCCGATGCAAAAGCGTAAATGGCGATATTTCAGTCGACTTAAATTTAAATAAACAGGCAATGTTTCAGCCGATATGAAGAGTAAAATGACGATATTTCAGTCGACCGAAAATTTAAATACAGTAGTTTGGCGATATTTCAACCAATTGCAAGACGTAAATAAAAGCGGCGATATTTTAGCCGATGTAAAAGTAAAACGGCGATGTTTCAACCGATGCAGAATTTAAATAATAGTCTGGCGATATTTCAGTCGATGCAAAGTGTAAATTGTGATATTTCAACTGATAGAGAATTTAAATAAAGTTTGGCAATGTTTCAGCCGATGCAAGAGAATGTAAAATGGCGATGTTTCAGCCGATGCAAGAAAATGTAAAATGGCGATATTTCAGCCGATGTAGAATTTAAATAAAGTTTGGCGATATTTTAGCTGATGCAAAAGAATGTAAATGGCGATATTTCAGCCGATTGCAGGTCGTATGCAAAAGAATGTAAATGGCGATATTTCAGCCGATTGCAGGTCGTAAATAAAAGTGGCGATATTTTAGCCATGCAAGATGTAGGTAAAGGTGGCGATATTTCAGCCTTGCAAGAAAGATAAGGTGGCGATATTTCAGCCATGCAAGTGGAGGTAGAGCTCAACCTCGGAAAGCAAAAAAGTAGCCTTATGCAGATAATGCAGGATGGAGACAACGCTTAGTCTCGGAAGGCAGAAAGGTAGCCTTATGCAATGCAGAAAATGCAGATGGAGACAACGCTTATCTTGGAAGGTAGAAAGGTAGACTTATGCAATTCAGATAATGCAGATGGAGACAACGCTTAGTCTCGAAAGGCAGAAAGGTAGCCTTATGCAATGCAGGATAATGTAGATGGAGACAATGGTTAGTCTCGGAAGGCAGAAAGGTATCCTTATGCAATGCAGATGGAGACAACGCTTAGTCTTGAAAGGCAGAAAGGTAGCCTTATGCAATGCAGGACAATGCAGATGGAGACAACGCTTAGTCTCGAAAGGCAGAAAGGTATCCTTATGCAATGCACGAAATGCAGATAGAGACAACGCTTAGTCTAGGAAGGCAGAAAGGTAGCCTTATGCACTGCAGGACAATGCAAATGGAGACAATGATTAGTCTTGGAAGACAGAAAGGTAGCCTTATGCAATTCAGATGAAAGCAAATAGTAAGAAAAATTCTTAGCTGTTAGCTGATCGTGATATTGTGGCTGCTGGGGCCATTGCGTGCGGATATCAAATGCGAATAGGTGCGACGGTTAAATGTGATTGCGTAACATATTTGGTAACTTTGTGACTTGGGTGCCTGTATCCAAAGAAAATCGTGAGTTTTGTAAAGGGGAAAGATTAGTTCGTTTTCCCGTGGCTTCCGCCGTTGTGTGTCATTGGGGTAGCGTTGCTAAACAGCAGCTATCATAGTTATGCATGATTTAACAAATATAATGTAAGTAAAAAAATGTTTTGTTTAGATGAACCAATGACTGCAACGCGGTTCAGAGCACGGCAACCTCTATTGCTCCGGAATTTTAAGGGTCCTCCTCAAAATTCCGCCCCAGTTTACTGGGCTGGCATTTCTGACGGCTGCGCTGAACGAATGCAAGATCGACTTCGGAATTTTGAGGGTCTTTCTCAAAATTCTACGCCAGTTTACTGAGGTGACATCCTTGGCGATGAGCGGTTGAAGAACATCTTTGGAATTTTGAGGGTCCTCCTCAAAATTCTGCCCCAGTTCCAATAGTAGGGGGAGATGAGATTTTTATTTAATTGTGAACGAACCCATAGGGCTGCCTACGTATCCCCTCTTAAACAGGAATCAGGTCAGGCGTAGTTCAAATTATATGATGAAGAGAAAGCATGTGATTACACATAGTATCGTTTCACTGCGTCTGATTTGATTGGCTTTGGCCAGACTTCCCCGTCCATTTCTGCAAGAATAAGGACTCCTCCAGTTAAAACCCGATGAACCATGTACGGAACTTGCCAGTTGGGAGAGAACTTCCCCTTGGCTTCATCTTGATGCGGGAATATCTTCTTCAACACCAGCTGCCCCGGTGTAAACTTCCTTTGCCTAACTCTTTTGTTGAAGGATCTGGACATTCTATTACGATACAACTGACCGTGGCAAACTGCATTCATCCTTTTCCCATCTATGAGGGCTAACTACTCATAGCGACCCTTTACCCATTCTGCGTCGTCCAACTCTGCTTCTTGTATATCCTCAAGGAAGGAATTTTTACCTCGGCGGGAATGACCTCCTTTGTACCATAAACTAACATATAGGGAGTTGCCCCGGTTGATGTGCAGACCGTGGTGCGGTATCCCAGCAAGGGAAATGCTAACTTCTCATGCCATTGTTTGTGACATTCGACCATCTTCCTTAGTATCTTCTTGATATTCTTGTTGGCTGCCTCTACAGCTCCATTCATCTGAGGCCTGTAGGCTATAGAGTTCTTGTGTTTGATCTTGAATGCCTCACACATTGCTTTCATCAAATCGCTATTGAGATTAGAACCATTGTCAGTGATGATTGATTCTTGCAGCCCGAATCGGCGAACAATACGATCACGGACAAAATCTGTCACAACTTTCTTAGTCACTGCTTTGTAATACGCTGCCTCAACCCATTTAGTAAAATAATCGATTGCTACCAGGATAAATCTGTGCCTATTTGATGCAGCAAGATCGATAGGTCTGATGACATCCATTCCCTAGGGAGCGAATGGCTATGGTGAGCTTGTTGAAGTAAGCTTGTTTGGAGGCACCTTTATCATATCTGCATGTATCTGACAGCGATGGCACTTGCGAACGTACTGGCTACAGTTTCTTTCCATAGTCATCCAAAAATAACCTGCTCGGAGTATCTTCTTTGCTAAGACAAAACCATTCATGTGTGGCCCACAGGTCCCTGAGTGCACTTTGTCCAATAGTCTGGTTGCTTCTTTTGCTTCGACACACCTTAACAAACCCATGTCGGGAGTTCTCCTATACAGGATTCGTCCACTGTGAAAGAAATTTTTGTATAATCTCCGAAGTGTCGATTCTGAGTGGCATTGGCAAGTTCTGGATACTTCCCTATTGTCAAATACCTTCTGATGTCGTGGAACAATGGTTTTCCATCTACTTCTTCCTCAATGTGAGCAAAATAAGCCGGCTGATCATAAATCCTTACTAGGATGGGATCAATGAAATTTACATCTGGATGCTGGATCATGGATGATAAAGTGGCTAATGCGTCAGCGAACTCATTCTGAATCCTAGGGACATGCTGAAATTCTGTCTTTATGAATCTTTTCTTCAACTCCTGTATGTGATGCAAATAGGAAAGTATCTTGGAGTTTTTGGTGGCCCATTCTCCTCGAACTTGATGTATCAGCAGGTCTTAGTCCCCGATCACTAGCAGGTCTTGAATGTTCATGTCAATGGCCATCTTGAGTCCCAGGATGCAAGCTTCGTATTCAGCCATGTTGTTTGTGCAAGGGAACCTGAGCTTGGCAGATACTGGGTAATGCTGGCCAGTTTCTGATACTAGGATTGCCCCTATGTAGACTCCTTTGAAATTTGCGGCTCCGTCGAAAAACAACCTCCAACCATCGTAGGATTTTGCAATATCTTCTCCTACAAACAATACTTCCTTATCAGAAAAATACATTTTCAGTGGTTCGTATTCTCCTTCGATGGGATTCTCGGCAAGGTGATCTGCTATGGCTTGTCCCTTGACTGCTTTCTGAGTCACATAAACAATGTCGAACTCACTCAACAAGATTTGCCATTGGCAAGCTTGCCAGTGGGCATGGGCTTCTGGAAAATATATTTCAGCGGGTCCATCCTGGATATGAGATAGGTAGTATAGGCACAGAAATAATGGTTTAATTTCTGAGCTACCCATGTCAGAGCACAACATGTGCGCTCTAATAGAGAATACCGGGCCTCGTATGGGGTGAACTTCTTGCTGAGATAATAGATGTCTTGCTCCTTTCTCCCCGTTTCATCATGTTGTCCCAGGACACAACCGAATGCTCCATTCAATACCGCAAGGTAAAGTAGTAGAGGTCTTCCTGGCTCGGGAGGAACCAAGACTGGCGGCGTTGACAGGTATTCCTTGATTCTGTCAAAGTCTTTCTGACAATCTGTGGTCCATCTAGTAGCAACATCTTTCTTTAGTATTTTAAAGATGGGTTCAAAAATGACTGTGGAGTGAGCTAGGAACCGGCTGATGTAGTTGAGTCTCCCCATGAAACTCATCACGTCCTTCTTATTCTTTGGCGGTGGCAATTCTTTAATGGCTTTGACCTTTGATGGGTCCAATTCTATCCCTCGACAGCTCACGATAAAACCCCAGTAGTTTTCTGGCAGGAAACCCGAATGCACACTTGGCGGGATTCAGTTTTAGATTATACCTTCTCAGTCTGTTGAAGAACTTTCTCAGGTCTTCCATATGATTAGTGGCTTTCTTGGATTTGACTATGACTTCGTCCACATATACCTCGATCTCCTTGTGTATCATGTCGTGGAAGATAGTATTCATGGCTCTCATGTATGTGGCGCCAGCATTCTTTAACCCGAACGATATCATTTTGTCACAATAGATTCTCCACGGCGTGATGAAAGCCGTTTTCTCTGCATCTTTCTCATCCATCCATATCTGATGATACCCAGCGAAACAATCAATGAAAGACTTCAACTCATGCTTGGCGTAGTTGTCGATAAGAATGTGTATGTTTGGCAAGGGGAAGTCATCTTTGGGATTGCCCCGGTTGAGATCCCGGTAGTCGACACAGATTATAACCTTCCCGTCCTTCTTTTGTACTGGCACGATGTTGGCTAACCATGTCGGATATTCTACCACCTTGAGAACCTTAGCTTTGACTTGCTTAGTAACCTCTTCTTTGATTTTCAAACTCATGTCGGGCTTGAATTTCCTGAGCTTTTGTTTTACCGGTGGACAGGTTGGATCTGTTGGCAGTTTGTGAGCTACAATGGATGTGCTGAGACCAGTCATATCATCGTATGACCAGGCGAATATGTCCTAATATTCTTTTAAAATTTCGTATACTCTTCCTTTTCTGATGGCGACAAGTGAACACTGATGCGAGTTTCTTTGACATTTTCTGTATCTCTCAAATTAATGACCTCAGTTTCTTCCAGGTTGGACTTAGGTCTATTCTCAAAATTCTCAACCTCTCTGATGACCTCTTCAGGTATTTCATCTTCTTCTGAGTCTATGTCCTTTTGTTGCATTGTCTCGTTGCAAGTCACAGTCGTTGGTTCGTCGTCAAGGTAAGTAATAGAAATGTTGTATAAAATAGAGTGAATGATAGAGAAAATAATAAGTGTGAGATATATGATAAACTGAAATGCTTTTGATTAAGTTCATAATTGTTTGAAACATCAGAGCTCTTTTTCAAAATTAAAGACCATGCGGAAAGAAAATCAACAAGTAAAATAAAATGAGATGCATGGTGCTTCTGTTTAGCTTTGCTACCCCGAAGACCTCCGGGCCCTGATGGTCCTAATTGACCAATTGCTGAGGCGGTCTCCTCTGTTCACAACTTGTATGGAAGGGCCTTCCTGACCCTCCTCCTCGAAAAGAACACAGTAGTCCATGTCATTATCCTCCAGGAACAAATTCTTCATGGCTGCCAACGCCTCATCTTCTTCTGACCCATATATAGTATCTGCTGGCTGGAAGGTCTGCTCTAGGCTAGGTATCAGAAACTCCAATGGATAGTAGGGGCCGCGCCATGGTGGCGACCGGTTCTGGAATTCTTTCCAAGTATAATTATACCCTAAGCCGAAGGTAGTGCCATGCTTCTTCAGTTTGATGTTCTTAGTGATCCCCTGAAGATTCTTACCAAGTCCCGTTCTAGGCTCGTACTCGCACCAATTCAGGATACTTTCGATCTTGTTGTCCCACCACTTGTCCTTGTCTACAACGTTGACCCTTTCGATGCGGTGGTATTTCTCTTCGCCTATTTTCCTTCAGCCCCCGATCATTGGGATGGTCTGGTGACTATATATAGGGTTACTACCATCACCATGAATGATTACTTCTTGGTGATTCCATTCGAACTTTACCGCCTGATGTAGGGTCGATGTTACGACTCCGACAGCGTGGATCCAGGGGCGTCCTGACAGAAGGTTGTAGGATGCCGGGACGTCTGTCACTTGGAAGTCGATGTCGAACCATGTTGGCCCTATTTGCAAGCAAAGGCTGATTTCTCCAATAGTAGATCTCTGGGACCTGTCGAAGGCTTTTGCATTGATAGCCCCGTCTTTGATCTCGTGTACGCCTTTCCCTAAAGTTCTGAGAGTCACAAGTGGATAGATATTGAGGCTTGATCCTTCATCAATCAGGACTCTAGTGATGAAATAATCTTCATATTGCACGGTGATGTGCAGTGCCTTGTTATGACTTAAACCCTTTGGCGGCAATTCGTCTTCGTGGAAGGTTATTTTGTGGCTCTCCAGCACTTGCCCCACCATATTCGCCATCCCACCCCAGTTATATTGCTGGACACACAAGCTTCGCTCAGTATCTTCATTAAGGCATTCTTGTGAGCGTCTGAACTTTGCAGAATAGCCAGGATAGATATCTGTGCCGGTGTTTTGTTAAACTGTTCAGCGACCGAGTACTCCTTAGCCTATATTTTCCTCCAAAGATCATCGGGTCCTGTCTCAATGTGACATCACAGGGCTTGTTTACCGATCTTAGCTAGGTGCTCTGGGGTGTAGACCCTCCATGTTCTAGTCATTTCTTGTGCGGCAATCGTTTCGCCTGTCTTTGTCTTTCCTTTCCACCTAACTTCGGCAGTGTAATCCCATGGTACTGCATTTGAGTGGAATGGTGTCATGTCAGTCATTGCCACCAGAATAGGCACACTTGGTGGTAACACATCAACTTCAAAGGGTGTAGGTGCCGTTGGAACTCCAAATTCAACTTCGATTGGCCCGGACGCCTTCACAGAAGGAGGCACTTCAAGTTCAAAAGGTATAGACATACTTACTTCGTCATCCCTAGAGGGATGATTCTGCACAACAATTGGGTTAAGGGTAACTGCTGGTTTCTTTGGTTCATCCCCTTCAGCAATCAAACTTATCGACCCTTTAGGGTCCCAATCATCCTCAATCTCGATCATATGAATGTCTCCTCCTTTGTGGTCAGGCAGGGGGTTGTTACGAACATTAGGAGCGAGCTCCTTTGCAACAATGACCTTATTGTTGATCAGGGTCTGAATCTTATCTTCCAATGAATTGCACTCGTCAAGGGTGTGTCCTTTCATGCCGGAGTGATATGCACAGGTCTTGTTGGGGTTGACCCACTAGGAGGGATATTCTAGAGCTTTGGTTGGGATAGGAATGACGTAACCAACAACTTTAAGTCTTTCATATGACTGGTCAATTGGTTCTGCGATGGTTGTGTATTGTCTGGGAGGTTTACGGTCAAAATTTGGTCTTGGCCTCGGAAAATTTTGACGGGTGGGTAGTGATTGATAGTGAGAGGGTTGAGCATTATAAGCTTGGTAAATAGGTGCTGGTTGAGAGTATCTGGGTGAGGTGGGTTGATATGTGAGAGGTGGAGAGGACTAGTAAACGAGAGGTAGATATGAGGGTGTGAGTGCTTGGTAATTTGGGATAGGCTAATATGTAAGTGGAGGTGATGGGTAAGTGTGGTATTTTGGTGGTGATTTGTGATTTGGCTCCCCGTGCGACCATCACGACACTTACATCTTTTTTCTTGGACGCGCCACCAGTTTGTAAAGCCTTATTGGTGGCTTGCAACGCTTCAAGATTTGTAACCATACCATTCTTCATGCTCTCTTCGATTCTTTCTCTGAGTTTGATGATATTAGAGAACTTTTGACCCTTGATCAACATCAACCTCTCATATATTGGGGATCCTGAGCCCGTACAAAGAATCTATTCATTTGCTTTTCTTCTAGGGCCGGCCTGACCTTTGCAGCTTCTGACCTCCAATGAGTAGCACACTCGCGGAATGTTTCGATGGGTTTCTTCTTCAAATTCTGTATGTAGAATACATCTGGTGCGTTCTCTGTATTAAACCGAAACCTATCCATGAAGTCTGATGCCATTCCTACCCAATTCATCCATTTTTTGGGGTCTTGACTGATGTACCAGGATAGTGCATCTCCCTTTAAGCTCCTCATGAAGAGCTTCATATGGATCTTCTCATCTCTTCCGATCCCCACTAGCTTATCGCAATAGGTCCTCAGGTGGACTTTGGGATCTCCTGCTCCATCAAACATTTCGAATTTGGGAGGTTTGTACCCCTCCGGAAGTTCAACATCTGGCTGAATGCATAGGTCTTCATAATTTAACCCTTCAATACCTTTGTTACCTTCCACGCCCTGAACTCGGCTGGTTAACTTCTTGAGTTCTGCCGCTAAGTCCCGGATAAGGGAGTCCTTGTCATCAGACTCATGTGCATTTGAGATGGGTTGGGCGTAGTGGGGTACAATATCCACATAAATAGGAGTGTTGTGGAGATGGTCCTTGGTGGTGTTTAGTGGCTCGGGAATGAGTAATGGAGTGTTATTTGTAGTGTGGCATGCATTTCAGTGAGTGGGTTGTATCTGTGGTTGTGGAATGTTTTGTGGAGGTGCAGGATTCTGGTTGTTAACATCGGTACCAGCAAGAGTGAATGATAGGCTTGCCAAGTTCCGAACCTGGTCTAATTCTTCCGGGAATTTCAGCAATTTATGCTCAAGATGAGCAGCAGTTCCCTTAGCAATTGGGGTACCCTGAGAAGTTTCCTCCTTTTTGATCTCCTTTCTGGCACTTGTATCTCCCATTCTACCTTTGTTCTTGTTCCGGACAGGACTCGGAGGAGGAGGAGGTGGAGGGACCTTGGATCT
>MU776378.1:374816-437885 GCA_026770625.1 Nicotiana glauca | reverse complement strand
CTAACTACTTGGTCCCAGAAGGACCTTCCCCAGATTTGGCATCCTTGTCTCCCTCGAACAACTCCACCAACTCGCGTAGTCCTAGCAGTAAGTAGGCTCGGGCCAGATGTCCGCCTATATTTCCTTTAGCGTTTTGGTTGTCCTCGATCCTTTTGATGAACTTTCCTTCCAGATCTACTAGACCCCGCTCCAAATATCCTAGTCGGTTGTTGGCGCTGATAGCCATTTCTTTCCACTCCTCGATCAATTTCTGATGGGCTTATTGTATTTCCCGATGCTCACTTTCACACACTCAAATTCTCTTGCAAAGTTGATTATACTCAACATGTGCTTCAGCATGCTCGTCAATAATTCTGTGACCTCGAACGAATCTCGGCTGACCCATGCCATTGTCTTCTAACCAACCTAAATAATGCGGCACACAACTGGCATGGTACCTGTCTGGCTCGATGGATTCCTTCCCCAAAACGATTTTGCATTGCCACAAATGCTAAGCTTGGCACCTGTGAGGGCTGTCATCATCTTGGAAATCATTCCTGAGGTGACTTGTTTTATCAACGCTCGGTATGATTTGTTTTCTTCCAGCTTGCCTCATGGCTCGGAGAGGAACGTATGAATAAGTCCCTCTCAAACCAATCAGTATGAGAAATGGTGCATCTCGGGATCGGACAATGAATTCGTCCATAGGGAACCACTCAAACAACCATTGTACCTGGCCTTCTTTCAGATTATCGAACAATTCTACCCACCCTCTGGCGTCCTTAGGCTGAGCGAACATCTTTGGCATATAATTCATCCGCCTCGGTTTGTGGAAGGCGATATGATCGTCCCAATCTCTGCGTAGGATCTTCTGTCGGTATTCTCCTTTTTGGAGGTGTTCCATGAGCCAAAGCTGAAGCAATATGTGGCAACCCTCAAAATGACTACCTTGTTGTTGACATTTGTCCAAGGCGCGGTATATCTCGGCGACGATCATGGGCACTATGCTGAAAGTTTGCCCACCAATCCCTTCCATCAATGTTTTGGTTACCATGGCTAGTCTGGTGTGGATCCTAGCCTTCTTCATAGGGAACACGATCATCCCTAAAAAGCATAGCATGAAAACAAAAACCCTTCTATGGGCATGCCCCAATGAGGTTATAGCAAATTCGTCTGAATAGGTGCGGTATGACTTGCTATAGTCGTACCTCTTATATACATAGTCAAACGGGACATAGGAGTCTTTCAAACAGGTTATGTCTAGGTTTTTCTTCAACCCCATCATTTTAAGGAAACCACTTCCTTTGCAATTCTCGGGCATGAGCAAACCTAGAGTCTCCCAAGGAATTCCAGCTAAACCCCATATCTCTTCAAGTAAAGGAATCATTTTAAGGACACCAAAGCGGAACACAGATTTGTCACTATCCTAGAACAATGTTGCAGCCTCTATGATTCTGTTGTTAGGCTGAATCTCTAGGAGAGAAGGCAGATTCCCTAAGTATTTGCGGACGAGTGTTTGATCACTAGAATGGAAATTGTTCCACCAATTCGGCAGCCTTGGATGAATGTTGGTTACCATGCCAAATCTGGGGATCTCGTGCCTCATTTTCTGTAAAACAGAGTGTTAGGCCCTTACCGCCACCAGACTCGACTATTTAAATGAATAATTAGCATAGTAGGCACTTATGTTCTCCAAATAAATGCACATAATGTGGAGGCGTCCGTTTGGGTTTCAAGGAAACCCGACGGACTTTGGACAAGGCTATCTTAATGAGCCATTATGTGGACAACATAACTGACTCGGATAGGTTTGACCATGATGCACGCACAATTCAAAAGGAATAAGGTTTCTATTTTGAAGTGCTAGACTGGTATCCTTGAGCGGACAACTAATGAGGGAAAGGCATGGAACCGTCGACTACACCATTGATCGACTCGTTTTACCGCAAATATGCCTTTGTGTCAGCCCAAATTCGTGGGATACGACCGGCGCTCGACCGGGTATCTCTAGTCTAGGTGCCTTTCCTACCCCACGCGTACCCCGTATTTTCATTGCCCAATAATCAAAGGAAATAGTCACTTACTGAGGTTTACAACTTTCATCGCCCAATATACAAAATACATATTTACATAAGTTCGCAACCCACATTTACTGTCTACGGAGCCTCTAAACATGAAAAGGGGATGATACAGTACTTGCCAGTAACAAGGCTCCGGCTATACCATATACAAACATCAAAAACAAGATCCAAAGCAGAAGCGACATGAGCCACGCAGGGCCCCGAAAGGAAAGTGGCTCACCAATTCAGCAGACGGAAAGGGATGAAGAGCTACGGCAGGTGGACAGGAGTACCTGCTATGGATCCACCTACAATCATAACACGAATGTGGCGCCCCCAGCAAAAGGGGCGTCAGTACAATTGAATTCTACTGGTATGTATAACAAACTTTACCCTGAGGAACCTCAAACCATACACAAGTAACTGGCAATAGAGGAAACAACAATTGAATACACTCAAGGAAAACAATCAAGGCAAACAAGTTAACAATCTCTCCTTTTCCCCATCATCATTTCCACATTATTAATTTCACAATTTTCTCATATTTCGTTTCAATAGTGATATCGATCACTTTCCACCCTTATTACCTCGGCCACCCTTATCACCACAACCCACACCTTATTACTTCGTGTTGCGGCGCACAACCCGATCCCACCGAGCAATCACAATTCACAAACAGTACCACAATAATAACAAGTTTCAAGAACAACAACAACAAATCCCAATAACAACAGCAACACATCCCAAGAAACATTAGCACAACTCACAAAGGGTTTATATGACTATCAATGCCATTTCCATCCTTTTTTTTCTTTTTTTTTCAACAGCCCGTTGTACTATTGAAATCACGCGAATAAGACCAAGGATGTTACCACAGTTATTTCAATTGCACAATTTCGATTCCTTTCCAGCATTTATTCCACAGTTCCTATCGCATAACACATTCGCAATCTCAACTTGGTTTATTGCCATTTATTTGCACAATCATATCGGATGTCCTAACCAACAACGTTTAAGGCACTATATTTACATGAATTCACAAATGGTTCACACAAGTAAACACATACTACTCACAGGAGTTTAACTTCACAACTAATTCATGAAGATATCACATACCAAGTATTTGGACACCAAACAAGGCGATTTTACAAAGGTTAAAGTTAGCCATATATACCTGGAGCTGAATTCCTTTTTAATTTCTACTTCCAATTCACCAAAAATCTAGAAATGTCAATGTAGTGCACAAATTAATACACATAATCTTAGAATTCAAGGTCCAAATTCACTATCCAAACATATTTAGGTTATTAACCCCTTCCTTGTACAAGTTTTTTACTCCCACCTAATTACCCCTACTAGATTTTTGGTTTTAATAGAAATGCATGTATGATTTCAAGCATTATTTTCAAGACCAATGCATGAGACTCCCCCCTAGTTTAAACCTGAATTTCAATGAAAAGGGTTAGGGATTTTACCTGCAAGAAAAAGGGGGATGAAGGTAAGCTTGAAATTTCCCGGCCCGGATAGTTTTGAAGAATCTAATTTTGGAGAAGATGACTTTCTCTCTCAAGACCCTATCTTCCTCTCTGTTATTTTATACAGAAGCTCGTTAAAGAATGAGGGGTTGGGTGTTTTATTACGAAGGGGTCAGGTTTTAAAAATTTCAAAAAATAGAAGCCCGAGCAAGATCTGCGGTGGCATCTTGCGATCGCAGAATTGAAATGCAGTCCGCAGATTGGACAGCAGAAATACACCCAAAACTCTGAAGGGTCTGCTTGGGTCTGCGACAGGAATGCAGTCCGCATTCCTGTTATGCGGTCGCATTTTGCACCGCAGAATTGACCTCCACAAATCTTTGAGGAATTTATGCGACGATTATGCGGTCCGCATATTGATTATGCGGTTTGCATATTGATTATGCAATCGCATATAGGACCACATTTTCAACATCAATTTTGGTACTCTTCTGCTTCACTCAGCGGCAGAAATGCGGTCCGCATAGCTGATCTGCGACCGCATTCTGGACCGCATAATGGAAATTTTTTGGAAAATTGATTCTTTTGATTTTTAAGTTCAAAATCAGTAAAAAAGGTCCGAACCGCGGCGAGCTTTCTACACATTCCTAACACATTCTGACCTTGGCACTATGAGCTACTAGGTTTTTAGCACAAAATTTTTACGGGGCCTTACATCCTCCCCCACTTAAAATCATTCGTTCTCGAATGAAGATTTTTGAAAATCAGTTGGTTTGAAAAAACATGATATGCAGACTCTCAAAATGTTCGCTAGCTCTCATGTTTTTAGAAAAAAAAAAATTTCGCCAGAGTTTCCATTGTATTATAGACATATCTACCTGTCACAGAGCCCCCGAAACATATTTTCGAACACTATTACACAATTCCTATCATTCCTACAAATGGTGTACAATTCATTACCTCAATAGTTGCACATATTCAATCACTTGACGAACTTTTGCACATAGTTTGACTACTACAATGAGTCCCATATAGTTTAACCACTTCGATTCACTATACGCATGTAAATTAATCATTACCAACCTATACTATCATAAGCCAATTACTTATCACAAGAGTTCTTACAAAACTTTTCATTTACCAAGAAGGGTTTGCATATGACTCAAATAATCAAAACGCATACAATTTCGCCACAACTTGAAGAATTACAATAGTAAAACATTTAGGGGAGAAATGGGGTGTCTTTGCACCAAATGGGATACAATGCCAGTTGCTAGGGAGAAGAGTTCGCACGATCACTACTACACTTGTTCAAGGAAATGGGGATATTTTTCCTGCATCTCATCTTCCGCTTCCCAAGTGGCTTCCTTGACTTGTTGATTTCACCACAACACTTTAACTGAAGTGATTTCCTTGTTTCTCAATTTACAGACTTGTCTATCAAGAATAGAAACCGGAATTTCTTTATATGATAACTCTTTAGTAACCTTGATATCTTCTGCTGGCGCGATGGTGGACAGATCTCCAACCACTTTCCTTAACATAGACACATGGAACACCGGGTGCACTAGGGACATTTAAGGGGGCAACTCCAACTTATAAGCAACTTGCTCTATCCGCTGAGCGATCCGATACGGTCTGACATACCTAGGACTGAACTTCCCTTTCTTCCCGAATCGCATGACTCCCTTCATAAGAGACACCCTCAAGAATACCCAATCATCAACTTGGAATTCCAATTCTCTGCGACGAACGTCCGCATCGGATTTCTGGCGACTCTGAGTAGTTTTCATCCTTTCCTGAATGACTTTAACTTTCTCCATAGCCTGGTGCATGACATCCGGTCCTGTCAATTCTGCTTCACCCACTTCAAACCACCCAATCGGAGACCTACACCTTCTTCCGTACAATGCCTCAAATGGGGCCATCTGAATGCTAGCATGAAAGCTGTTATTGTAAGCAAATTCTATAAGCGTCTGAATAGTTTGCTCTACTTGACCATCGGTCTGTGGATGGAAAGCCGTGCTGAGATTCACCTGGGTACCCAAACCTTGCTGAAATTTCTTCCAAAAATTAGTTGTGAACTGAGCCACTCGATCCGAAATAATAGAGAGCGGATTAACATAAAGCCTCACTATTTCCTTGATGTATAACCGAGCATACTGTTCTACGGTATCGGTGGACTTGACTGGCAAGAAGTGAGCTGATTTGGTGAGTCGATCTATTGTCACCCAAATTGAGTCGAACTTTCGCTGAGTGCGTGGTAATCTCACCACGAAATCCATGTTGATCATCTCCCACTTCCACATTGGTATTTCCATAAGCCGGGTTAACCCACCGGTCCGCTGATGCTTTGCTTTTACTTGCTAACAATTTGGACATTTAGATACAAAGTCAGCCACACTCCTCTTCACACCGTTCCACCAATAAATTTCCTTGAGATCGTGATACATTTTCATAGAACCCGGGTGCACCGAATACCTGGAATGATGAGCCTCCGCCGTTACTCTCTCCCGAAGGTTATCCACATCTGGAACACATAGCCTTCCTTGACATCTGTGTCAATGCTGGATCGATGAACTATTTTTCCTTGACTTCCGCTACAAGCGATGATTCTGCTCTATTATGCACCATAATTTTCTCCTCATTTGGGGTCGAAATGCAAACCCCGAGACCGGCCAACTGATAGACCTCCCGAGCTAGGAGCCTCTGATCCGCCCCTAAGTGAGCCAAACTACCCATGGATTTTTGACTGAGGGCGTCGGCCACAACATTCGCCTTTCCCGGATGGTATAAGATGTTCATATCATAATCTTTAAGCAATTCTAACCACCGTCGCTGCCTCAAATTTCACTCATTCTATTTGAACAAATATTGGAGACTCTTGTGGTCTGAGAACACATCCACATGGACCCCATAAAGATAATGCCGCCATATTTTCAAGGCAAATACAACTGCAGCAAGCTCCAAATCATGCGTCGGGTAATTCTTCTCGTGATTCTTGAGTTGCCTTGAAGCATACGCTATAACCTTCCCAAGCTACATCAATACACACCCCAAAACGAGCCTGGAAGCATCGTAATAGACCACAAATTCTTCCGTGCCTTCCGGCAAGGCCAATATCGGTGCCGAGGTCAACCTTGACTTTAATTCGTGAAAACTTTTCTCAGAAGCGTCGGACCATTGGAACTTAACTGCTTTCTGCGTCAATTTAGTCAATGGGGAGGCGAGGGTAGAGAATCCCTCCAAAACTTTTGATAGTACCCTGCCAAACCCAAGAAGCTACGAATCTCCGTCGGGGTCGTAGGTCTAGGCCAATCTTTCACTGCTGTAATTTTCTGGGGGTCTACCTAAATCCCTTCGCTTGAGACAATGTGGCCCAAAAAGGCAACGGACCTTAGCACTACGAGCTACTAGGTTTTGAGCATAAAATTTTTACGGGACCTTACACTTTGCCAAATTTAGGGGGTGATAGTATTGGAAGTGTGCAACCACTCATTATAAGCGTTGCTATAAGATTTGTTTTGGCACGAGTGGAGTATGATGTTGAATATGCAATTTACAAGAATGAAATAGATTGACATGTATTTTCACATACATAAAATAAACGATTACAATAAATGCTCGAAATTACAACGGCATAGATATAATAAAGCAGTAAGGAAAGCAGTTAAATGAAAGGAAAGACATGAAAAGCCAAGTTAGTTTTTCATGATAAAATAATTAAAAGGCAAGAAATAAAGGTAATTAAAGAAATAATGAAGTCACAAATAACATGTAATGGTAAAAATCCTAAAGAAATCCCCAGCAGAGTCGCCATGCTATCGACGCCCCCCTTTTTTCCTTAAGCGGAATCGGGTTCATGACATTCGGGAAGACAACTCTTTTGCCACTTTGGGAATTGGGCTTTTGGAGTTTGGAGAGTCGCCACCTATGATTATAGTGCATTAGGACACTTTTAGAAAAAATTAAAGATGAAAACCAGAGTTTTGGGAAAGGGCTTGAAATTATCCCGAGAAGAAGGTGTTAGGCACCCCTCAAGATCCACTAGTGTGGTTCCCGGCCATGCTACAATTGTGACTTTAAATGCAAGTGCAAATAATTAAGTACAAGAAGCACAAAAGGTTAAAAGAAATGCTGAATTTTAGAAATGAGCAGTTTGGTAAAAATGTGCAAATAGAGTGAAGAAGTAAAGTACTTAGTGCAAATAATCCGAAAACCATCTGAGAAGAAGAAAATGCAATTTCTTTAAAGATTCAGAAAAATTCGTTAAACTAAATAAAAAAAGAAAGGGGGTCCTAGGTTTATACATTACATGGATCATTCGCACAACACTGGTACTCAATTGTACGCGGAGTGTTATCGTGTTATCATCATCTCCATGTCTACCCTTACCACCCCGTTAAGGTATTAAAGCGCGGAACGGTATCGTTTACTTATCGCATGCTACTACCTGTACCAATCCTATCAGTCCCGGGGTATTGGGACTTCTAATCCTAGAGGGAAAAGAAAGGGATGGAGGCCTTTATGGAATTTAAAGGATAAAATTCTAGCTCGACATTCAGAACAAGTATCAAATAAGTAGGTAGAACAAACAAGCAAACAAGGCTCAAATTAACCCCAGAAGTCAAACAATCATTTAGTTTAGCATGCCTTGACATGTACTGATTTGGTCTTACATTAAAATTAAGCAGCGAGCGGGCTGGTTCAACACATGCATTTAGATAGAAAGTCTGCATTAGTCCACTTATACCGTTGCTAGGGACTGACCCATTTAATTAATTAGCCAACCCTTTATCTATGTGTTGAAATAAAACTAGGCGTAGGGTCTATTAATTTTAGGAAAAGATGGAAAGAGTTACCAGTAATTTCAGAAAAAGATGCAAGTTGATTTTAGAGAAAAGAGGCATCAGTTTTAACAAAGAGAAAAAATGCAAACTGCTTTTAGAAAAAGGAATTACCAGTTATTTCAGAAAAGATGTAGACTGATTAAAAGGTTTACGAGCTTCAGGAAAGTACAGATTGATTATGAGAAAGGGTTTAACAATTGTAGTAAAGATAGATACGAGTTTCAGATTGGTTCTGCTTTAGGAACGAATGAGGCTATTAAGGACGAGATTTCCTATAGGCATGCTTTCTATAGGTTTGCTGATTTTAACACCCTTTCATCACATTAATAGGAGTCTTATACACACGATGTCTATATGCAACTTTGTTATAAACCTATAAACAGTTTGCCTAATGACATTTGTGTATGCAGAAATGCAAGAGCCTATAGGCATGATCTCTATATGTGTAATTACAGAAACATGAGTGTTAAATCCTATAAGCATGCTTTCTAAGTGATTTTTGTGGTAAAGTTAAGCGTTAAATCCTATAGGCATGGTCTATATGTGATTGAATTAGCATTAAAGACCTTATAGGTAGGATTTCTAGTTTGAAAAAAAATAAAATCCTAAGTCATGCTTTCTACCCCTTGGATGCAAGAAAAGTAAAGACCGGTCCCACACCCTTTTACTATAATCCCTGAGTTTCATAGAAAATTATTACAAACCAATGAATCAAACTGGAAATTAAAAGATACATCAAAAGCTAACAATAAGATCCGAGGAGCCTAATTCAACCTTAATGTCTGGTAACATGCGATTGAGCCATTTCTGGGATTCAAATTTCCAAAGCCTTCTCTTTATCCAAGGTGTTTCAAAGTTTCAAGGAATCTCAGGGATTCCAGGCATTGCTTACACCCAGGATACCATTAGCATTAGAATAGTACGACGTGGAAGAGCCAGCTCTCTGGCATCCAAGTTCAGAGGGAGCTCAGGGGTCCCAAAGCATGGCTTGTAAGAGAGGGGCAGACCTTATAGCTAAGAGTAAGTGCAAAGTGAAAGGGAATTAGGGATCCATGACAGGTGGTGGTTATACCTAGCCACAAGGTAGGCTGGCACACCCCTGACCACTTGTTTGGTTGAACAAGTTAGGAGCAGACTTTTTGAAGGTCAGACTAATGTCTGGATAGTGATTAGGACACAATCAGACTCAAATCCAGGGCCCAGACACATAGAGGGGAAAAGGGGATGGGAATTGATTGAGTTTGGGATTCAAAGAATCTAGTTCAGGATCATACACATCAATATTGGAGTGTTGTTATGACCTGAACCATAACTCACACACAAAGGGTAAAGGGTAAGGGAATTCATAAAGTATCAAATTCATGACAAACAACTGATTTAAATACATAATTGAACTATAAAGGAAAGGGGGAGCATGTGACAATATGCTAGAAACAAATGGGCACAATTAAACACATTATTGTTGAGGCATGTAAACTAATTGAGACATACCAGTATAGAAGCAAAAAAGTGCAGAAGAAAGCAAACACAGTCCACAGCAGTGCAAGTATTAGAAAGAGAGAGAGTATAAGTGAATTGTGAACTCAAATTTTTCTGTGTTCATCTGTGTTCAAAGAGAAGGGAGGAGAGTATTTATAGTGTAAAAACAAGCAGAAAATAAGGTAAGGATTGCAATTCAGCAATAATTAGGGGAACATGTGTCAATTAGAATTAAATAGTATCAAAGACTTTCCTTATTTGAGGAATTAAAAATCAAACGGTAACATGCAAGTGCTAAACAAGGAAAGAGATCACATAGGCTGACTATGACTAATAAGGAAGTATTTCAAGCATAGTACAGGTACATAGTAGGTAATAGAGGCTAGGTTCATCAGACTCTAATCAAGGAGAGGTCTATCAGAACCCAATACCAATATAATCAAGGTAAGGGAATCAATCAACTTGAGTAGGAAAGGCAGGGGTCTAGATTTCAATGCAAGCATTCAAATAGGTCTGAGAAGTAGGGAAATCAGTACAATAAGGAAAGAATCAGTCAAAACAGTGCAATCAAAATCACACAAAGAGATTGGAAGTCAGTCCGTAATTAAGGGCTACTTTGAGAGGGAATTTTAACATATAAAGGAATGCATAGCCTTAGGCATGTGAGGCTAAGTTGTGGCAAAATAATAGCATGTAGCAATAACTAAAAGGCATGATAGTCAAGATTCAGTGCTTAACAATAGAGAAAAGATTCAGAAGCATGCAAAGAACTCAAAACCAAAAAAAAAATAGTCAAGAGAATGGAAGCACACTGAAATTTCAACTAACGAGTTGCTAAAAGAGATTGAATAGTCCCCAAAGAAACTAGGGTTTTCGAGAATCAAACGAGTTTAGAGGAGATGAGCAGTCAAACGTATAAAACAGCTTTAGAATCCCGGATAAGCCCCAAAATTAAGGTTTTCACTCATGCTAATTCAGATATAGGAGAGGGTAAATCAAGTGAATAACGAACAGAAACTCAAACAAGATCCCAAAATCAGGGCTTTTAACAAGCTAAATCAGATAAAAATAAAGTGAATCAAACCACCACTAACAAACAGACCAGGAAACTCAAAAAAATCCCCAAGAAAATTAGGGTTTTTAACATGAGAGTTTATATGGAAGATAATACAAACAAACACAGTAAAAACATGTCGAGATTAAGAGAAGAGATGTTCGAGATAGAATAACATGAAACCCTAGTTGAGGAAAATAGTGTTTCTGAAAGCAAACATTAAAGAATCTTTGAGAAAAACACATAGAAGGTTCAAACACACATAGATCCAGAACAGATCTAAAATAAATCGAAGGAACCTCAGAGATTAGGGTTTCGTAAGAAACCCAAGAGACGAGATAGGCTTTGGAAACCATTGATCTGAGCAGAGAAGTCGAAGATCGAACTCGAATGGCCATGGCTGGCCGGACAGAGGTTGAAGATGACCGAAGAAAAGCCATCGAGCAAAGCTTGGTCGAGACCTTTTCAAGATCTGATCATAGGGCCTTAGAGATGAGACCATAGAAGCCATGGGAGGCCGATGTAGTGCTCCGATGAGTCTGGGGAGCCATGGATTAGGGTTTTGATGGGAGGCGGCGGTTAGGGTTTTGGGAGAGCTCGCGAGGCGAGAGCGTTTTAGGGCGGCGGATTGGGAAAATGAGATAGGGTTAGGCGGTTGTGCGTAATTAAAAAAGTAAAAAGTAACAGTGGTCGTTGATCTAAATGATCAACGGCCGAGATTCAAAAGGGATATGGGTTGGGTCGGTTCAACATGTACAGGGTCAGTTAGGCATGTTAATTGGGCTGGGTAATTGGATTTCAAATTGGGGCTAAAATGGGGTGCCACATTGGCTAAAATTGAAATGCAATAAGGCCAAATCGTAAATAGCCAATTTTTCCCTTTTAATTTTGTAAAAATAGTAATATTGATTTTAAAAATAAATTAAATGTACTTGGTAAATAAGTATTATATAAATATTAGTTAAAATGTTGGGATTAATTTTATAAACATAAAATGTCATAAATAACAAGATAGGCTATAATTGTAATTATATGCAATTTAGCTTTAAGATACCAAGCAAATTTATAAAAAATATGCGAAAATTACTTTATTTATATTTTAGTGTAAATGTGAAAATAAAATGAATTATTCACCAAAAAATAATAATTTTGGGAATAATTATTGGATTTTATTGTGTAAAATAGGCAACAAATTGGTTTAAAAAATTATTAAAAATGTCAAAACTCTTGGACGTGCTTATATATTCACCAATATGCTATTTTGGAAATATTTGGGTATAAAAAATACTTAGGGAAAAATTGGGTATCAATATTATCTCCAGATGTATTTCAGTTGTCCCTTTAAACATTGTAATAGACTTTGTTCTCCTCTAGACGCTCATGCACCGGTTTGGGCAGTTTTATCGGAATTTGGATCTTATTATTTTTTCAAAATGTTCCTTAATGACTTATCACTTCCATATTTATTGTTAGAAATATTTCGCGGTGTTGTATTACTGAGTTGTGACTGTCCTACTTCCATGATAGGTGCAATCAGGACGAGGCGAGTTTTAGTTGTAACTGTCCTATTATTGAGTTGTTACTGTCCTAGGTTACATAGGTCTCACGAGTCTTAAGCACATTTAGTAGAGTCTTCCGGAACAGTACAGAGATGTTTGTACTTATCTTCAAGAGGCAGTAAAACCTTTAGGGAAAAATCACATTCTTGAATTCTTGTCGTGCGAATCTGTTTATTTTGGTAACTAAACTTTTGTTATTATATTCTCTCATATATGGATAGGACACGTGCTACTAGGCAGGATGTACAGCCACCGGTTCCCCCGGTTGGGGCCGCGAGAGGCCAAGGTCGCGGTAGAGGTTGTAGTAGGGGCAGGGGTGCAGCTCGCGCAGCAGTTAGTGTGGCACCTGCAGATCTAACAGTGCCCCTGTTGAGGATCAAGTTCCGGTTGTAGATGCACCTGCGAGACTAGCTCAGGCACCATCACAAGCACCAGTCATGCGTATTGTTATCACAGGCCTTCAAGAGGCCCTAGCTCAGATTTTGATCGGGTGCACCAGTCTTGCTCAGGCTATCTCTATTTCGGCCACAAAAGCTATATTTTAGGCTGGGAGAGGTACTTAGTCTCCCGCCACCCGCACACCTGAGCAGGTGGTAAAGGGACATTAGACACCGGGGGCACCACCAGTACATCCAGTTATAGCTGCTCAAGACTCTGTGGTTCATGTCATGACTGATAATGAGCAGCGTAGGTTGGAGAGGTTAGGTAGACTTCAACCTCCTACTTTCTGTGGTGCAGAGGGTGACGATGCCTAGGGTTTCTTGGATAAGTGTCAGAGGATTCTCCGTACAGTAGGTACTTTGGAGACCATCGGGGTCTAGTCCACTACCTTTCAGTTCTCTGGTGCTGTCTTCACTTGGTGGGAGAATTATAGGAGGCGTAGGACTATTGGTGCAGTGTCCCTTACCTGACAGCAGTTCTCCGTTATCTTCCTGGAGAAGTATGTGCCGTAATCTCGCACAGAGGAGCTGCGTACACGGTTTGAGCAATTGCATCAGGATTATATGACAGTGACGCAGCATGAGATGAGATTTTTTATGTTAGCCCATTATGCTATTTGGTTGGTTTCCATAGACAGGGAGAGGATCAGAAGGTTCATGAATGGTTTCATATATCAGCTACGGGTTCTTTTGACCAGAGTGAGGGCGTCTAATGCATCTTTAGAGGAGGTGGTTGACATTTCTCAGGAGATAGAGTCGGTTCACCTCTATGGGAGATTTGAGTGGGAGGCAAGGGGCCTTGATGATCTGGTAGTTTTGATAGTATTCCTTTTGGAGGTCAGTTTCACCACGGTAGGGTTCGTCCCTACAGACATGCTCAGACGGCTTGTCCAGTTTACCGTGGTGCATCATCTGGCCATGGTTCTCACAGTTCTCAGAAGGGTCACTTATCTATCAGTACCCTTCCAACTTAGAGTTCGTCTCATGCACCATCAACATAGGGTTTATCTATGATTGGTCCTTCAAGCGATCATCCCGGTACTCGGGGCTCTCTCCAGTCCCCACCGACCACTGCCATTTCCAATGCGAGGTTGCTTTGCGTGTGTAGACTTGGGTTGCCAAGAGGTATTGTCCCCGCCTTTCAGAATGTTAATCTCAACAGAGGAGTCAACTTTCAGCTTCAACACCAGTCACTTCACCACCCGCCCAGCCAACTCGGGGTGGAGATCAGTCACCTAGGAGTTGCCCTGGAGGTGGAGGCCGATCAAGTGGTGGTCAGGCCTGTTTCTATATGCTCCCTACCAGAACCAATGTTTTTGCTTCATATATTGTGATCACATGTATTATCTTAATTTGCCATAGGGATGACTCTGTATTATTTGATCCTGGTTCCACTTTTTCATATGTGTCGTCGTATTCTGCTCATTATTTTTGATACGCCCTACGAGTCTCTTACTTCATCTATTCATGTCTCTACGCCGGTGGGCGATACTATTATCGTGGACTGTGTATACCAGCCGTGTCTAGTGACTATTGGGGGACTAGTGACTAGAGTGGATCTGTTGCTGCTTAATATGGTTGACTTTGATGTGATATAGGGTATGGATTGGTTGTCTCCGAGTTATGCAATTCTAGACTGTTACGCTAAGAGATGACGTTGGCTATGATGAATTGCCACAGATTAAGTGGCGAGGTTTGTTGGATTATGTCTCCAATTAAGTGATTTAATTCTTGAAGACCCATCGGATGGTTGGAAAGGGTTGTCTCTCTTATTTTTCCTTTCTGAGGGACGGTGTTGCACAAACTCCTTCTATTGATTCAGTTCCGGTAGTAAGATATTTTCCACAGCTATTTTATGTAGACCTGCCGGACATGCCACTGGACAAGGATATTGACTTCGGTATGCATTTGGTGCCGGGCACTCAGCCTATTTCTATTCTACCGTATCGTATGGCAGCGACAGAGTTGAAGGAAGTGAAGGAGCAACTTTAGGAACTCCTTTATAAAGGGTTTATTTTGACTAGTGTGTCACCTTGGGGTGCACTAGTTCTATTTTTATAGAAGAAGGATAGAACCATAAGAATGTGCATTGATTACAGGCAATTGAACAAAGTCACAATCAACAACAAGTATCCCCTACCTCGTATTGATGATTTATTTGACCAGCTTAAGGGATCGAGTGTGTTCTCCAAGATTGATTTGAGATTAGGGTATCACCAGTTGAAGATTAGGGACTTGGACATTCTTAAGACAATATTTCGGACCCTATGTGGTCATTATCAGTTCCTTTTGATGTCTTTTGGACTGACCAACACCCCAACAACGTTCATGCATTTGATGAACAATGAGTTTCAGCATTATCTTGACTCGTTCGTTATTGTATTAATCGATGATATATTGGTGTTCTCTCCTAGCCAGGAGGAGCACGCCGAGCATTTGAGGGAGTAGAAGCTTTATGCCAAGTTCTCGGTGTGTGAGTTTTGGCTCGGTTCAGTAGCGTTCTTGGGGCACGTGGTGTACAGTAAGGGTATTCAGGTTGATCTTAAGAAGATTGAGGTGGTTTAGAGTTGGCCCAGATCGTCCTCAGCCATAGAGATTTGGAGCTTTCTTTGTTTAGCAGATTAATACCATCGGTTCATGCATGTTTTCTCTTTTATTGCATCGCCCTTGACCAAATTGACCCAAAAGTGTGGTCCTTTCAGGTGGTCGGAAGATTGTGAGGCGAGCTCTCAGAAACTCAAGACTATCTTGACTACAACTCCAAGTTCTGCCATTAGGTTCTGGTTCTTATATAGTATATTGTGATGCTTTTCTTGTCGGTATTGGGTGTGCCTTGATGTAGGAAAGTATCACGCCCCAAAATTTGAGGAGCGCGACTGGCGCTCAACAGAGTAAACCCGACTAAGCAAGCCTGGCAGGTTTTGATACATACTACCAAAACCAACTCATAATTAAATAAGAGATGGAATCCATTAAAAATACTAAGTATTCTATTAACAATTTCATTTCATTTCCATTAGCAGCTTAAATCATAAATATCAAAATATTACAAGTTTTATAAATCGTTGCCAAATATCAATATTTCAATCTTAATTCCAATACCCAACACAAACCACAACCTGTCTACGGAGCCTCTAAATACAATTGAAGAATAATATGGAAATGCCGACAACAAGGCTCCGGCTATACCTTATACAAACATCAAAACAAGATCTCGAAATAGAAGTGGCATGAGCCACATAGGGCCCCAGAAGGAAAGGGGCTTACCGAATCAGCTGACGGGAAGTGATGAGGAGCTACGGTCGGTGGACTGGAGTACCTGCTATGGATCCACCTACAATCATAACACGAATGTAGCGCCCCGGCAAAAGGAACGTCAGTACATTTGAATTGTACTAGTATGTATGAACAAACTTTGCCCCAAGTAAACTCAAATCATACACAAGTAGGTAACAGTAAAAGAAACAATAATCAAATGCACAAGAAAAGGAACAATCAAGCCAAACAAGTTTTCAATCTCTCCTGTTTTCCACCTTCCACAATTCCACACCAATGATTTCACAATTTGCTCAAATGTTTACTTCAATAGTGATTTTGATCACTTTTCCACCCTTATTACCTCGGCCACCCCTATCACCACAACCCACACCTTATAACTTTGTGTTGCGGCGCGCAACCCGATCCCACCATACATTTACAATTCACAAACAACACAACAACAACAACAATTCATAGAGAACAACAGCAACACTTCTCAAGAAGTAACAACAACAATTCACAAAGAATTTCCATAACCCTCAATACCATGGTCCATCATTTTCAACAATTCATATGCAATTTAAGTCACCACAATAATTACCCACAACAAGCCAAATATGTTATTACCGCAGTTGTTCCAATTGCATCATTTACAATTTTTCTTCCATAATTTGTTTCTCAGCTTCTACCACATAACTCTTTCATAATCATGCATTTAGTTTATTGCCAATTACTTGCACCATTATATCGGGAGACTTAAGTACAAACACTCAAATCAAGCAAACCATAAGAATTTCACAAACAACCCACATAGATATCACGTACCAAATATTCGTACACCAAACAAGGTGATTTTGCAAAGGTCAAAGCTAGCCATACATACCTGGAGTCGAATTCCCTTTTAATATCTACTTCCAACTTTACCAAAAAGCCTGGCAGCGTCAATCTAGTGCACAATTTAATACATATTTCTTAGAATCAAAGTTCACAATCACTACCCGAACATATTTAGGTTATCAACCCTCCTTTATACAATTCTTTACTCCCACCTAATTACTCTTACTAGATTTTAGGTTTTAATAGACATGCATGAGTGTTTAAACTTCCATTTTCAAGAACCAATTCATGAGAACCCCCCCCCCCCTTTATTTAAATTTGAAAATAAATGAAAAAGGGTTGGGAACCTTACCTGCAAGAATGGAGATGAAGATAATACTCAAGAATTTCCGAGCTTAGGTGACGTTGGAAAATCAAATTGATGAAGATAAGACTTTCCCTCTCAAGAACCCTCTCTCCCTTCTCTCTAGTTTTATCCACAAAAAATGTGTAAAAATGAAGGGTTGGAGTGTTTTATTGAAGAAGAGATCGGGTTGAAAAATTAGAAAATCTGGAGCCGAGTCGGATCTGCGGTCGCATTCTTCCATTGCAGAGTGGAAATACGGTCCGCATAATGGACCGCAGAAGTGCTCCTAAAATCTGACTTCTCTGCCTGGGTTTGCGACGGAAATGCAGTTCACATTTCTGTTCTGCGGTAGCATAATGCACCACAGAATTGACCTTCACAAATCCTCGAGGAATTTATGCGACGATTGTGCGGTACACATATTGATTATGCGATCGCATAATAGACCGCAATTTCAACTTCAATTTCGATTAACTCACTGGTTAACTCTACGGCAGAAATGCGGTCCGCATACCTTATCTGCGACCGCATAATGGAAATTTTCTGGAAAATTTTGATTCTTGATTTTTAAGTGCAAAATCAGTAAAAAGTGTCCGAACCACAGCGAGCAAGAATTCTACACATTTCTAACATATATTCGGAACTTGGCACTACGAGTTACTAGGTTTTGAGCACAAAATTTTATGGGGCCATACAAAAGGCAGAGTGATTGCTTATGCTTTGCGGCAGTTGAAGTCCCATGATAAGAACTACCCTATTCATGATTTGGAGTTGGCTATCATTGTTCAGACGTTGAAGATTTGGAGGCCCTATCTCTATGGTGTGTCTTGAGAGGTGTTTACTGATCAACGTAGCATCCAGCACTTGTTGAAGAAGAAGGATATATACTTGAGAAAGCGGAGATGGTTGGAGCTTCTAAAGGACTATGATATTACCATTTTGTACCATCCGAGAAAGGCCATTATGGTGGATGATGCCTTGAATAGGAAGGCAGTTGATGCCAAGGATTTGGCCAATCAGTTTTTGAGATTAGATATTTTGGAGCTTAATCCGGTTCTAACTTGTGCGATTTCTCGGTCATCCTTGTTTGATCATATCAGAGAGCGCTAATAAGATGATTCTCATTTTCTTGTGCTTAAGGACATGGATCAGCATGGTGATGCCACAGATGTGACTATTGGTGATGACAGATTATTGAGGATGAAGGGTCGGATATATGTGCCCAATGTAGATGGGCTTTGGGAGTTGATTCTAGAGGAGGCCCACAACTCGCGGTATTCCATCCTTCCCGGTGCCACGAAGACGTATTAAGATTTGAGACAACACTATTGGTGGAGGAGGATGAAGAAATATGTAGTTGGGTTTGTAGCTCGATTTCTAAACTGTTAGCAGGTAAAATATGAGCATTAGAGTCCGGTCGCTTGCTTCAGCAGATAGAGATTCCATAGTTGAAATAGGAGCAGATCACCATGGATTTTGTAGTTAGGCTCCCATGGAATTCGAGGAAGTTTGATATTATTTGGGTGATTGTGGATTGACTGACCAAGTCTGTGCACTTTATTCCGGTGTATACTACCTATTATTTAGATAGGTTGGTTGAGATTTACATTAGAGAGATAGTTCAACTGCACGGTGTGCTATTTTCAATCATTTCAGGCCGAGGCATGCAGTTTACATCGCAATTTTGGAGGGCCGTGCAGCGAGAGTTGGTAACTCTGGTTGAGTTGAGCACATCATTTCATCATCAGACAGACGGATAGTCCTAGCGCACTATTTAGATCACTATAAGAAAAAGCCTTATCTGCGACCAACATTTAGAGACGAGTTAATAATCTCGTCTCTAAAAGTATATGTATCGGGACGAAATTATATTTTGGTCCTTAATGCTGTATTTTATTGCAAAGGTCTTAAATTCGATCCCTAAAAAATTTAGCAACTGGTCACAAATTACAATTTTGGGGCCATGAGCGGTAGGGCATACAGCCAAACACAATACTAAAAAGTTAAAAAAATTATGAATAGGCGCCAAAACTAATATAATAAAATAAAAAAATTATTAAAAGTAAAGAAACTCTTTGTTATCCCAAAACAGAACTACTCTGCCCTAGTCTCTAATAAACTCTGCCTCCCTTCATTCTTCTCTAAAAATCTATGTTTTCTCAAAGCAAAGGTTGCAAGTTCCTTGGTTTCTAAATCGCAGGTCTACCCTAGTTTTCAACCTCGCTCATTTGTGAAACCCAGGTATGCTTCCTCTTCTGAGTGGCTCTTTTTCTTCTCTATGTCCTTCTCCTTCTTCTAAAACATTAAATTGGTAAAAGGTCTCGTAATTTCGTTTCTTTTTTTCTTGTTCAATCAATAGATATATTATTGGGTTGGGATTCCTAATTTAATTTCTCTGAAGTATACTCATATTTGTAGCGTACTGTGTGTTCGAAGAATTAATCTTCAAATAGGGGAAAGGTATATTTATATTTGTTCATGTTTGCACTTTGGGGGAAAGTATATGGAAAGGCGTTGCAAGAAAAATGCAAAAAAGAGATTAGCCTAATTTATTGCTCGGGTGAAGATTAATACTCGGGGGATAGGGGAGTGTAGGGTCACATGGGGAATATTGAGACAACTATCTACACTGGTAGAGGTTGAGTCTCGATGGTATTACTCGAAAGTAGCAGTAGTGTACTGTAAAGGAATCAGAGACTACGAACCCTTTGAAAAAGCTTCTTAAATATTATACTTACTACTTTATCTTTTGTTATGGATATGGATAGGAATTTAAGAAGGAAATTTGACAGGAGTCAACCCAATTGGTTGATATTCACACCTAATCTATCGTCTGACCTTACTATATTCGGTTTAGAAATCGAGATAGAAATCCTGAACTTCATGCCTAATGTAGTCAACCTCACCCTTGTGCTCAATTGGTGAGTCTTTGTCTTGCGACTTTTTCTTCTTTTAGTTGCTCTTTGACCGTTTAAACGCGGAACCAGGATTTTAACCACATGGATTATGGATGTTAAAATACAACATGTGTTAGTGATTGGGTAGCAAATTTAATTTGGGTAGGAAGTAGTATTCCTGTAACCAAGATTGAAAAATGTACCTTGTTGCAAATATATATCACATTTCTTTGTTTGATATCATTACTTTCTTTTCCAGTAGTATTTCTAAACTATTGAAACAAGTATATGATTATACTTTCACAATTTTTTGAAATTTTAAAATGGCAAGCATTTTTACCTGATGTACATTACAATGCATTAACTAAAAAGATAAAGAAGCCTAATCCTCTATTGCGCATTAGAGTTCAACATAATTTTATGCATCTGATTGTAATAACTTGTGTTAATCTTAGTATTTTTCCTATCTTTTATATTTTTTTAATCTAATTTTTATCTACTCTCCAAGGTTATAGCACCTAGTAAGCAGTGGATGCAAAATGAGGTGGGATCAACTACAAGGATTGCTGCCAAATATGCACTCGTCGAGCCAGGTGCTATAAGAAAGGGACGAGGACGAGGACGAGGACGAGGACTTAGATCTTTGGTTGAGAAGGAGAATATGCCGACTAAGAGTTTATTTCCTCAATCTAGCGATCTAGTTAAGCAATACATCCAAACAATTGAAACAAGTAAGATTTTTTAAATCTAATACTTTTAATTTGCATAACTGAATTTTAATGCTGAAGTGCTAGTAATCTGATTTCTTTTTGCCAGTGCTATAGGGAAAGGACGAGGACAGGGGCATAAAAAATTTACCACATCTTCTAGTCAAGGAACGATACATAAAAACCACATCGTTCTTGATAAAGAGTACATGGAAGTTGATATTCCATTTAAGAAATACACCCAAAAAGTTAAAAAAAGTAAGTTTTTTCAAATCGTTATGTTTTAATTGCATATGTAACTTAAACAAATGCCAAATCTTTTAATAATATGATTTCTTAAGTTCAGGTGTTATAAGGAAGGGTAAGTTCATCTGATCTTGGAAAGGTAAATAGAGTGTACTTTTCTTATTAGAAGTTAGAATCTGTTCAATATTTGTTCATAGAGTGTGGTTGCAAACTTTTTGGAAAGGTATGGTTGCAAACTTTTTGTTCACACAGTGTACTTTTTTTATTAGAACATGTTCAATATTTTGCTGGTGTCTAGTGCCTAATATAGCGCTTAATTAATTAAGCTTCCCATATACATGCAGGCTACAAAAAAACTATAGCTGAACTTGATATGAATTTATATATTACTGTTAAATTTTTCAAAAAATTTGCATAGATATTTTTGCCGATGACTGTGTATAGATCTTTTAATTGTGATTTTAGTTCTATGACTGGAGTACTTTTCTTTTTCTTAAATGCCTCCAACTCTGAATCAACATTAGTTGATTCTTGTCTAGCGTTTGCAACGTGTCCTGCTACTGCTACTGCTGCATGATTAGCAGTTATTTGTCAATCAGCTGGAGCACGACTATGTTTTCTAGTTTTTGTGACTTGTTCTGTCACTGGTATTACTTGTAACTTACCCCCAATAGCTGCTTGATTTGAAATTTTCCCCTGTAAATTTGTTGACATTCACTACCCAGTGGTGGAGGCAGGATATATACTAAGGGTGTTCAAAAAAAATTGGATTGCAGCTCACGGGAATCAAATCTGGGATCTTCTACACATTTTGAACACCCTTGACCACTAAGCCAAACATTTGCCTTATGTCAAGAGTGTTCAAAATTTAATATATAGAGATAAAAAATAGATTTTGCCTTATATATACAGTGTAATTTTTCGGCGAAGGGTGTTCGGGTGAACCCCTTGCGCCCCCCGCCTCCGCCCCTGTCACTACCTTGTATTCTTAACACCTGCTGCTGCCCAATGATTCAATTATCTTCTGAATCTTTGACCAAATAATCTGCCGTGCACTTTTTGCATTGAAATATCCCAATTTTGTTCTCCTTTTTGGTTTAAACTACCTAATTCTTCTGGGACTTGATGTGGCCATTCCGGAAATGATAACGTGTGCTGAATGTGGGAGACCAATGGATAAGTTCTTCATGTATCGTTGCTGCACCGATTGAGGGAACTATCTATAGTTGCTACATATGCATTTTGCTTGACTACTTTCTGCTCCCAAGTTCAGGATTTTCACATAAATAAATAGTGCTTCTTATACCACCATATTCTCTATTGTCTTATTTCATTGAATTATTGTATGTACTCTCTTGAATTATAATGCTTACTTTTCTGGGAGCTCTAGATTGCAATTGAGTGTGTCATAGCAATAATAAGGCTGGTCTTCTTACTTTATATTACCTTCTGTCCCAAATATTAGTTTTATTGGCAAACTGAATTTACTTCAAATTACTTATGCTCTAATGAGGAAAATGAGAGAGTAATTCACTGCTCAACAATCACATGTCCCGCTTACGACGACATCATCTGTTTCAACAGAATGACCACTATTCTTGTTTGCTGACCAAGTTAGTCACTATATACCCAACTTTTTAATTTTTATTCATGATTTTTATATAGTCAACTTCTATATTACAGAACTGAAGTGATTCAAGTATGGTTTTTAGGATATTAATGTTTGGTTAGCTTATGTTTTTTAATCTTATTAGTGGAACTTTCTACATGCTGCCTTAGTGTGTTGAAGTTTCTTTTATTGGTTGAGGATTTCCTATAGCTTGTGCATAAAACCTTGTTTGACCTTGATTCGATAAATTTTTAGATGATCTGATTTTTGACTCCATTTCTTGAATGTTTCTATTTATTGGAGTAACTTGTTACACTTCATTTGCCGTTGCTTCATCTTTTACTCTTCCTTTCTTCGCTTAACCTTTTGGTGTTACATTGACTAAATGGACATACTAGTTGATTAAAATCCTGTCACACCCGTATCGGATCCTCCGAAATTGCACTACTTTTGTAGGATCCGACACGCACTTGGCAATATTTTCGAAGAGTCCAAGCAACACATTCTTCATTCGAAGGAGAAGGACGGAAAGCTCCCCTTGCAAAGCTTATTTTGTCTAGATCAACCATAAGAGATGTCTCTAAAGCTTTCCAACACCTTGAAACCTCTTCCTTCTCTCTCTTGGATCTTTCCAATTCATCTCTTAATTCTTACTGCTTTTTTCCATATATAAGTGCTATATCAGATTTAGATCTTAGTGGTACATCTGAAGGAGATGAGTCAGTTGAACACATTGCATTTATAGGCCAAAATTTATGCCATCTAAATCTCAGCAGGACAAAATTGAGCAATGCAGGACTAGAAATCTTAGCTGATTTTGTTCCCAATCTAGAAACTTTATTATTATCTTACACAGCCATTGACTATTATGCGATCCCCTTCATGAGCATCATGCCTTTGTTAAAAAGTATCAATCTAAGTGGTACAAATATCAGAGGTATGCGATGTTCTTTTGCTCAAAAATTCCTTTTACTTTTTACATTTAGTTTCTTTTGTGGTCCTCAATTTCTCTTTCCTTGGAAACTAGATAGTGTAGAGGATGCTTGAATACTTGAAGACAACAGCATAATGTCAATATGTATCTCACTTCTAGGCATGAACCTTATTAAAAGAGCCAACCTGAATAATTCCTTCCCTAACTGAGATAATTGAATTGTCTACCATTTATCAGTTAATAATCTGATGCAACAGAGCTTTACCTTTTGAATGTCACACTTGCCATCTTCACCCATGTATGAATAGATGTCCTCAGTATTGATGCCTCCCTTCTTCTTGATGAATTCAAATGCCTTGTCCATCAACCCTCCATTGCATCCTTGGTTTATCCACTCTACTGCGACCAGTCCCACCCAATATTCCAAGTATATAACTGTATTTGTTCATCATCTTTCAGGCAATTGCAAAGCCCAAAATCACATATAAGTTGATTGGAGTTGACAGAAAAGATTGACTTTATGTTTTCTATTAACTTTAGGTTGGAAAGCTTGAACCTCATGAGTGCCCTAGAATATATATTTGAGCTTAAAAACGTTGAAAGTGCATGCTTCTTGTTGTAAATCTCTGGTAAGGTTTATTTTTATATGTAAGCTAGCTAGCGTTGGTGGAAATGAATTGCTGATATATCCATCTTTAGGTTGTAGTTATTGCTCTCAATCTCAACAATAAAGTCCTCGATCGCCCCTGCATCATAGGTTTCTTTTGTCAATCTAGAAATTTGCCTAGTGATGTTGTCTATTGATAATAGTTGGTATCTTGAATGGTAAATCTCGAATTGTCGTACTGGAATTTATCAAACCAAAGTAAGATTAACCATTCCAAAGCTTTTCTAATTAATTTTTCTTAGATTCTTGTAGCCTTGTTGATGTTGCTGGATAACACCTCGTGAATTTAGACTGCCTTTGGGGTAAGCAATTTAACTATTGCTCATTTTAAATTATATATGTTATTTTACCAATAGTTGTTTATCATTTTTTTCAATCTTTTGTACTTACAGGTTTTGAAGATTGAAGCTACAAGTGAAGATGCAAGCTTAGAAGATGCACAAACTCATTATTATTTTGCTAAAAATGTTATGCAAAACTTGATATCATAGTCTAGCTCAGGATGATAGCTAAGTATTTTTTTTTGTTGAGGTGTTTAGAAAACATAGAAAGTAACATCATCATGGGACTTGACACTGATAGCTTATCTTTTTATATCTAGATTTTTCGATAACAATTTGATATTTATTGATAAAAATTACTTTTTGTTGCATTGAGCTTTTAGGACTACTCATGGTTATTAATAGACCATGAATATTTTACTAAATTACAAAATTATTTTAAATAGGGATGTCATCTCTAAAAATAATCTAGGACCTGTTAAAGGTTGGTCGCGAAAATGGTTTAACGACCAGATGTTTTGTCGGTCTCTAATAGATAATTTAGGACAAGTTGGCGTTGGTCGCTAAAATGATTTAACGAAGGGAATATATATATTTTTCATCGCCTATTAGGGACGAGAAATGTAGTCTCTAAATGTTATTCACGACCAGGTTTTCTGTCCGTCCCTAAAAGGCAATTTATGACCAGATACAGTTGGTCGCTAAATGTCAATAACGACGGGAATAAATATTTTTTCATTGCCTACTAGGGATGTGAAATGTGGTCTCTAAAAGTATTTCAAGACCAGTTTTTTTGCTCGTCTCTAAAGTGATTTAATGACCAGATATTGAGACCCGTCGTTATTGACATTAGCGACGGAGGCTATTACGACGGGTTACGA
The DNA here is from genome assembly GCA_026770625.1 of Nicotiana glauca. Lineage (NCBI taxonomy): Eukaryota > Viridiplantae > Streptophyta > Magnoliopsida > Solanales > Solanaceae > Nicotiana > Nicotiana glauca. Next base: position 412,326 of record MU776378.1, on the reverse strand, counting down.
CCAACCTTTTCCCTTCGTAATATACCCTTTTAGGACCAGATTTTTACTTTTAAGGACCAGATTTCCCTTCCTTAAAGGCCGTTTTTATTGTAGTGGATCTTGGAGGACATGTTACGTGCGTGTGTCATTTATTTTTGTTCTTCGTGGGACTAGTTTTTGCTGCTCTCGGAGTTTTCTTACAACAATAGTTATCATTTAAGCATTTAGATAGCTCCGTATGAGGTTTTATGTGGGAGGTAGTGTAGATTTCCAGTTAATTGGTTTGAGCCGGGTGAGACTAGGCTATTGGGTACTGACTTAGTTCAGGATGCTTTGGATAAGGTGAAATTGATTCAAGAACGACCCGCACAACGCAGTCGAGACAGAAAAGCTATGTTGACAGGAAGGCCCTCGATCTGTCTTACATGGTTGTGAAGAAGGTTTTGCTGAAGGTTTCACCCATGAAGGGTGTTATGATATTTGAGAAGAAGGGCAAGTTGATCCCTCGGTTTATTGGGCCGTTTGAGGTGCTTCGTAGGATTGGGGAGGTGGCCTATGAGCTTGCTTTGCCACCTAACTTGTCGGGTGTGCATCAAGTATTTTATGTTTCTATGCTCTGGAAGTATACCGGAGATTCGTCTCATGTTCTAGATTTAAGCACAATATAGTTAGATGATAAATTAACTTATGATGTGGAGTCGATGGCTATTTTGGAGCGGGAGGTCCGAAAGTTGATATCAAAGGATATAGCTTTAGTAAAGGTGCAGTGGAGAGGTTAGCCTGTGGAGGAGGCTACTTGGGAGACCGAGCCAAAGATGTAGAGCAGATACCACACCTATATGAGACTTCAGGTATCTTTCTAGACCCATTCGAGGATGAACGTTTATTTAAGTGAGGGAGGATGTAACGACCTGGCAGGTTGTTTTGAGAGTTATAGCCTTATTCCCCCATTTTTCTACTTTTTTGTGTTGTTCAGCTTTATTTTAACTTACCGTGTTAGTTGGTTCGGGTCTGAAGTGGTTTTGGAGTGAATTGAGACACTTAGTCTCTTGTGAGAAGGTTTAAGTTAGAAAAGTTAACCGGATGTTGACTTATGTCTAAACGACCTCGGATTTAAATTCTGATGGTTCTGTTAGCTCCATCAAGTGATTTTAATCTTAGGAGCACGTCTGGATTTTCATTTGGAAGTCCGTAGTAGAATGAGGCTTGAATTGGCGAAAGTTGGAAATTTGGCCGGCAACAAAAATTTTGATGTCAGGGTCGAATTGGATTTCTCGAAGTTGGAGTAGGTTCGTGGTGTAATTTTTGACGTGTGTGAAAATTTGTAGGTCATTTGGACGTGGTTTGGTAGGTTTTGGCATCAGTTGAAGAATTCAAAAGTTTAGAAGTTCTTAAGCTTGAATTCGTGAGTAATTTGAGCTTCTGATGTTGTTCGAGGTGATTTGGGGATTTGACTAAGTCTGCATGATGTTGTGGGATATGTTGGTATGTTTGTTTGAGGTCACGATGGCCTCGCGTAGATTTTGGATGATTAACGGAACAAGTTTGCAAATTGGAAGATTGCTTAAGATGAACTTAATTATCATAACCGCACATGCACATGTCTCATCGCAGGTGCGAGCCCGCTGAAGCGAGCAAGAGATCACATATGCGAGAATGGAGAAGCTGGGAGGAAGACGCAGGTGCGATGAGGTTTTCGCACCTACGATGGCTGCAAAAGAATATTTTAGGGCACAAGTGCACGTTTGGACCGCAGGTGCGATGAGCTTCCGCACCTGCGATAATCACAGATGCAATCAACTAATCACATAAGTGTAGGTTGGATTTTAATGATTTTTCGTAGAGGCAGGACTTTGTTCGCAAAAGCGGTTATGCAGATACGGTAGAATAGCCACAAGTGTGAAAAACCTGGGTAGGATATTTAAAAACAAGGGATCGTGATTTTGAAGAGGATTTTCATAGGGATTTTAGAGGTAAGCATCTTGTACACATTTTTATCATAAAACTTGTTTTCCTATTGTTTTTCGCACTTAGATTGTGTGGTGTTGAGGTGAAATTTGAGAGATTAGGTCTTGAGAATCGGAGAGTGAATTTTGGGGTTTTGAGTGACCAAATGAGGTAGGATTTTGGTAAATTTGTAATGGTTATACTCGTGAGTGAATGGTCTTTCGGTTTTATGACTTCCGTAGGATTTTGAGACGTGGGCTCGGGGAGGAGGGGGGAGGGGTTGAGCCGATTTCGAATTTTGGGTATGAATTGGTGTTTTTCTTGTGAAATTGATTCCTTTAAACTATATTGATTATATTGTATTGCTTATGCCAAGATTTGGGACATTTAAAGGCCGATTTGAAAGACAAAGGCTTTTCGGAGTAGGATGTTTTGCTCGGTTGAGTTAAGTAACGCTTTCAAACTTGGTTATGAGGGTTAAAAACCTCGAACTACGTGTTATGTGGTTAGTGTTGACGTGATGCATATGCCAAATGACGGGCTTGCAGGAATGCACCGTGAGAATCGTGACCCGGTTTATTCCATGGCACCATTTAGAGACTCTTTCTTGTTCATATCCGTGTTTCCATCATGTGATAAACTAAATGATCTATAAATCATGCTAGATATCATGTTAGGCTTTACGCCGATACTGTTGGGACCCCTAGTGGTTGTTTCTTGCTGTCTTCTCATTAGTTTCGTTGATATTCTGTACTAAGTCATATTCAAGAATTTAATATCACATCTCAATCTCGGTAGTTATTTATTTGCACATCATATCATTGATTTGTGATAGCGTTTGGGCTGAAGGAGCCCCTCCGGAGTCTGTAGACACCCCTAGTGAGCACAGTTGATATTATTACTTGGAGATGGATCTTCTCCATGAGGCTGTATTGGCCTATGTCCTTGGTACTGGAAACTAATAATCAGTGATATATATATATGTATTCCAAGATGGATATTCCCTAGGTCGTATTAGCCATATACAGTACTGAGTGTTTGTGAGGTTATTATTATTATTACCTTGAGATGGATCTTCTCCATAGGGATGGATTGGCCTTCCTAAGTACAGGTTGACTGCTATTAGAGATGTATGTAATCTGGGATGGAACTTCCCTAGGGCCATGTGAGCCATATACAGTTCTAAGTGGACGAACATTTGACAGTGTGAGCACATGAGGTATTCAGCATGGTGCATTACATACAGCATGTGCATTGGCATGTAGATGTAGTAAAGTTTAATTCCTTACCTTGTTTGTATTTGCTCTATTTTACTGTTTCAGTTTCCTATTATATTGAAAGCATGCCTATGTTTTCGCACATTAATTTCCATTATTTCTGTTGTGGTTGAGTTCGTCACTACCTTTTTGTCCACAGTTTGGACTCGTTACTTATTGAGTTAGTGTACTCTCATTACCCCCTACAACTTGTGTGCACATTCAGGCACTTTTTGTCCTAGTGGTAGTAATTGATCGAGGTTTCATGCTTTAGAAGACTATCAAGGTATCTGAACGACATTCGCAGGCCCTAACTCTCCTTCTTTATCTCCAGATGTATTTCAGTTGTCCCTTTAAACATTGTAATATACTATGTTCTCCTCTAGACACTAATGCACTCAGTGACACACTAATATTGGGCAATTGTATCGAAATTTGGATCTTATTATGTTTCAAAATGTTCCTTAATGACTTATCGCTTCCGTATTTATTATTTAAAAATATTTCACTGTATTGGATTATTGAGTTGAGGGTGGCCTAGTTCCACTATTGGTGCTATCGCGCGGGTCAAGTTTTGGGTCATGATAGTATCACCAATTGATGATACGAGACTCGAATATTATAAAGACAGCTTTCAAGACCCTTTATGGTCATTATGAGTTCCTTGTGATGTCTTTTGGGTTGACCAACACCCCAGCATCATTCATGCATCTGATCAACAATCTATTTCCGTCTTATCTCGACTCTTTTGTCATTGTATTCATTGATGATATCCTGGTGTACTCTCGTATCTAGGAGGAGCATGCCCAACATTTGAGAATTGTATTGTAGCGGATTGTGGGAGGAGAAACTTTTTTCCAAGTTCTCCAAGTGTGAGTTTTGGCTCAGTTATGTGGCGTTCTTGGGGCACATGGTGTCGCATGAGGGGATTCAAGTAGATCCACAAAAGATAGAGGCGGGTCAGAGTTTTCCCAGACCTTCCTTAGCTATGGAGATTTGGAGCTATCTACGATTGGCCAGTTATTATCATCACTTCATGTATGGTTTCTAGTATGTTTCATCGACCTTGACCAAATCGACTATAAAGGGTGCTCCTTTCATGCGATTGGATGAGTGTGAGGAGAGCTCTTAGAAGCTCAAGTCTGCCTTGACTAGGGCTCTTGTTCTAGTTCTACCATCAGCTTCTGGTTCTTATACAGTGTATTATGATGCTACTCGGATCGGTATCGGGGGTATTTTTGATTTAGGAGGGTAGATTGAATGCTTATGCTTAGCGCTAGTTAAAGCATTATGAAAAGAACTACCCTGTCTACGATTTGAAGTTAGCTGCCACTGTTCATTCATTGAAGATTTAGAGTCACTGTGTCTATGGTGTATGTGAGGTATTTACAGATCACCAGAGCCTGCAACACTTGTTCAAAGAGAAGAATCTAAATTTGAGGCAGCGGAAATGAATGGAGCTGCTAAAGGACTATGATATCAATATTCTGTATTGCCCAGGGAAGGCCAATATAGTGGTGTGACGACCCGACCTGTCGTCTCATGATTTACCGCTCCGTTTCCCCCATTTTATGCTTCTTCATGTTTCGTTATTGGTATGTGTTGGGTTAGAGTTGATTTGGATTAGTTTTGATAAGAAATGAGACACTTAGTCTCTTTAAGGAAGGCTTAAGTTGGAAAAGCCAACCGGGCGTTGACTTATGAGTTATAGGGCTTGGATGTGATTTTCGGCAATTCGGTTAGCTTGGGGGCATGATTTGAGGCTTATGAGCGCAATCGGAAGTACTTTTGGAGGTTCGGTGTAGAATTAGGTTTGAATTGGTGAAGTTAGCATTTTGGCTATATCTGGGTGATATGTGAGATTTTGATCCGAGGGTCGGAATGGAATTCCGAGGGTTGCAGTAGCTTCGTTAGGTGATTTGTCATCATGTGTGCAAAATTTCAATTGAATCGGAGGTGTTTAGGTTGGGTTTTTGATCGAATATGAGTTTCGGAAGAATTTGATAAACTTAGGCTTTAATTTGGTGAAATTTGATGATTTTGATGTTAACGAAAGTGTTTTGGTGATTTGAGCAAGTTCGAATAAGGTAATAGAACATGTCTGTGCTTTTGGTTGGGGACCCGGGGGCCTCGGGGTGGATTCGGGTGGTTAAACAGAGAGTTTGGAGTTTGTTGCATGTTTAAGAATTTCTGGTTCTGTCATTTCCGCATCTGCGGCAAAGGGATCGCAGAGGCGGTTCCGCAGATGTGGCGGGGAAGTCACAGAAGCGGTCCTTTGGGGCTTGGCAATTTTTGCAGAAACGAAAGGCAGTCCGCAAAAGCGGACATCGCAGGAGTGGTTTTCGACCGTAGAAGCGGTCCTTGGGATTTTAAGTTAGATCGCAGAAGCGGTTATTTTGACGCACAAGCGGGGGCCGCAGGTTCGGTATCCCAACCGCTGAAGCAGAAACCTGGCTAGGTTTAAGTGAACAATGTTTTCACGATTTTGAAAGAAAAAAACATTTTGGACTTCGAATGAAGAAATTTTTTGTGATTTTTGAAGAGGGTTTCGAGGGCTATGATCAGGTATGGATTCTTGGACTTAGATTATGATATTATTGTGTATAAACATGGATTAACACTGAAAACCCAAGGAATTAAAGGTTAAAAATGGAGGTTAGGGCTTGAAACTTAAGAGAGCTTAAACTAGGGATTTGAGGGGTCAAATGGACTCCGATTCTTGTGAATTTGATATGTATAGACTCGGCGAGATAAGGATCGCATTGATGTAAAAAAAATTCTAGATTTCGAGAAGTGGGCTCGGGGCTCGGGTTTTGCCAATTTTGTGATTTTCGATATTTTTCGAGTCTTTTCGATTGGGTTATATTCCCCTAGATACTGGAATGTACCGTTATTTACATTGCATTGCATTCATGCATTTGTTCAGTATTCGTTGTTTGTGTTATTTCTTGAGATTTCTGTTTGCTATTCTGGTATTGTCTGATCACTCTTAAAGAGAATAAATCTTAGATAGTGGTAACAATGACACTGTATGATGCGTTTGGTCAGGTAACAGTGGCAGACCGAAAATAAGAATATTGCCCGAGGGGCGGGTCTCTGTGCTTAGTGTCACTAATTGTTGAAAATTATTTTCGCAACTGTTGAAAGGATCATCTTCCAAAGAGGTTTAAAACTGAGCCAAGATACTTTGAAAGGTTTCACAGTTTTCACTGATTTCCTCAATTTAAGGGCTTTTCATTGCTTCTATACAGCATGATGATCTATTATACGTGATTTCTTACCGCTCAGTTATTATTTACTTCTATTACTCACTGAGTTAGAGTACTCACTTTACTCCCTGCACCTCGCGTGCAGTTGCAGGTATTGTTCACCCGGTAGCGGGTTATTAGCTGATTGTAGATACTACTATTGCAGCTGAGCAAGGTGACCGCAAGCATTCGCGGCACCAGACGTTGTCTTTAGAATTCCCAGAATTTATTATTGTATATTATTAGCCGTGTAGTTGTGTTCAGGCTTCTTTAGATGCTCGTGACTTGTGACACCCCGATTTCGGGCTGAGCCAGGATGGTTCCCTGTTCTATCATTTTCTTCCGCATTTCTGATAATGTTATCTATTATTTTCGACTCATTCTTGCTAAGAAATTGTTAAAAGAAGTATTGTTAATCTGTGGGTTGGCCTTATCTTCATGAGAGGTGCTATCGCGACCGTGTTCGGGAATTGGGTCGTGACAAGTTGGTATCAGAGCCTAGGTTACTAGGTCTCACGAGTCATGAGCAGGTTCAGTAGAGTCTCGCGGATCGGTACGGAGACGTCTGTATTTATCCTCGAGAGGCTGTAGAACCTTTAGGAAAAATTTCACTTTCTTGGAATTCTTATCGTGCGTACCTGATTCAGCTTGAGATATAACTCTTGAAATTCCATCCATACGTCTGTATGCGCACGTGAGCGCTCAGCGTCACATGTGCCTTGATGGCTTGTGATCACCCGATCAAGGGGCGAGATGTGATCTTCGTGAGTATGTTGGGCCTGTCTTGAGGACTTGAGGCCGAATTTTTGCATATGGCTCGAGTATCGAGGTGCTGATTGCGCGAGCAAGTGTTTTGGACTTATATGTTTGGTATTGTCCCTATTAGTTGAAATGGCGGTTTGGTATTCATGTGATGAGTATGTTAGTACTGCGAGATGTATCTATATGGCTTGGTAGTGATGAAGAAGTCTGCTGAATGATAGATGAGTTGTTGAGTGGTTTGTTTTCCTATTTCGATTTTATAAGCAGCCAGAATTATGGGCGCGTGAAGAATATTTTCGTGTCTCCTAGTTGGAAAGTAAAGTGCAGTACGTGTGGCAGTATGAGTTCAGACTCAGGACGACTAAATTGACTGTGTAACATATATGATGGTGGAAAGTATGCCGAAGTACTAAATTGAGGCGAAGCAGATGGGTTATCTCCTGTGGAGTGTTCTAAAGTGATATGATCCCTATGTGTACGTTAGAAGATCACATGTGTAATTGGAAAGTATATGTTGTAAGTTGAAAATTCGGGTCGCTTAAGAAAGTGGACTCGACTGAAGTGGGGATGAATGCGAGGTTTGCCAAGTAGATATTTTGTGTTTTCATAAACTAGTAAATGATTTGAGTTTAATCTAACTATGATATTATGGCATCATTAGAGTAAAAGTATTATGGGCTATTGAGTGTGTACTGATATATGGCTTCGAGCCAAATTGGGGAGGTTGCTGTTGATTAGCTGATCGCACGGTTATCTGCTATGTGGTTTCGTTTTGAGGTATGCTGGCAGATCAGTCCTGGTTGCAGAAATTGAGCCGAGGATGGCACGAGTGGAGCAAAATTTTGACAAAGGTTATATGGTGCTTCATAGATGTGTGAAAATAATAGGATATCTTGAGCTGTCATTGATAAAGAATGCTTAGTGTATGGAGAAGGAAGATTTTTGTTTGTATTGGAATGAGATCATATCCTGCGGTGTTAGAGTGCTAATGAGGAACGGATGGTTATTTCTATTTGATCAGGTAAATTGCAGTTCGAATATGAAGTAAATGACTCTCGAGAATGGTTTTATTGTGTTCAAGATTCTATATGTAACAATCATGTGTCTCAAGGTTGTGTGCGTGGGTAGAGACTGTGTTTTCATCCGAAAAGGTCATGACTTGTTGTATTTTTATGTTGATTATGGATCCTATGTATCGGTATCTGGAAAGTAATGGTAACGAATTCAGATTCGCAGGAAGTTCTCCAAAGTAAAGTATTTTGGAATATGGTATTTCTGGGAACATTTGAGAGGTTATTCGGTGGCCTATGGGTCTTAGACAGTGTGGTCCTATGTTCGAGTCTCGAGTGGTAAACCTGAGCTGAGGTATTGTGGTGCTACAGCAAGGAGGAATATCAAGTTGATGATGAATCAGAGGGGAAGTTTGATAAATGGAATAGGTTGATAGTAGACTGAGTCGGTATGGTAAGGGTATGATTAATTCTTCGTATGTGTTCGAGGTAATGAGTGTTACAGGCATTTTGCAACAATGCTCTTGAGTTTTGGCAGCTTGCTTAGCTTGGTTTGGGTAGAAGGATTCAGTCCTGGCAGTTTAGCTTGTGCACATGGAATTGGGGATGAGAGTCCTTGTTAGGTTTTTACCTTGGTTTGGAGATGAATATATTTTCTATGGGTATGCAAAGCATGAAATGTGTAATGATTCTTCTTCTAGATGGGATTGACGGAAGGTCTTGGCTAGATGAGTTACAGTTCAGTTCTAAAAAGAAGTTCATAAAATTCTTAGGCAACGGGTAGCCTCAGGTAATCAAGGAAATGGTACTGCTAATTGGAAGTGATTTGACGAGAGTATATGTCTCGAAAGAAGGGTAATGTGATTAGACTGATGATACTTTGGTAGTATTGCGACACTTTTTTGCTAGATCGACTGATGATATCTGTGTTTGTTTGATGGCACAGGGGAATTTTAGAATATCTTTCGTGGAATGATTGGGTACTCGAGGTGTGACATGTATTCATACTATGAAATTTGGGGATTAGGTACAGTGGTTCGTGTGCTATATGGAGTTGGAGACTGGGAGTTCTCAGGTACAGACTATGTAGTGGTTGTGGATCGCGTGTATTGGTACCGTTAGAGGCTATTGGGATTTGGAGGCCTGAGTGGATCTTTCTTTGCTTGATATATTAGATTTTGGATATGATATTGGGGTGTAGACTGGTTGTCTATTCTAGACTATTGTGCTACGGGCTATGTTGGAAAATGCCACAGGTTGCGTGGCGAGGTGCATCAGATTATGTTCTAGCAGAGTGGTTTGTATTCCAAAGACTAGCAGATGACTGGGAAGGATTGCTTTCCTTAATTAGGCCTTTGTGGTTGATGTCAGTGTAGAGGTTTCTACCATTGATTCAGTTTTGGTATTGAGGGACTTTTCGGATGCGTTCCTTGTGGCCGAGCATGTCGCCGGGTGAGACTGTGGATTTCGGTATTTATTTGGTGCCGGGCACCATATTGTACGGCTCTGGCAGGAGTTATAGTAGTGGAAGGAGCAGCTTCAGGCTTCTTGGTATTGAGTTCGTTGGTTGGTCGATGTGGCTACGTATTTATCTTGAGTTAGCTTGGTTAGTCCCGAGTTGTATTGTTGAGGGATAGCTTGATTCGATCGTTATTGAACTTGTTAGTGATCTAGGGAGATCTATAAGTTGCTTTTCTGTGCTCTGAGGCGTTATGATTGTTATGGGAACATATGGTGCGGTTCTATTGAGGAGTCATAGAGAAACTCGAGCAGGAAGAGTAATTGAGTGTGGCTCGGTAAATGGAGTATTGGTTACGGCCTATTGGGTTGCGTGTCGTATGTTATTTGTTTCACCGTGGGTGTAATGAATGGCTTTGGTTTCAGACGTCAAATTATGCGTGGCTGTCGATTTTGAGCCTGGCGACTTAGGATGTTTCATGTGTAACAGTGTTTAGGTAGAATCGCGCATTGTGGTGAGGCCACGCGGGCGTATGACCCTTTAGGGTAGATTCAGGTATCCTATTTCCATTATGTTAGACGGGGTCTCAACCTTGTGTTGTAATGGTACTGATGAGCTTGAGGTACAGCTCTTTCGTTTGAGTCATTTGTCATGATTTGAGTATGTTCAGACCGTTTCTCATTGGTACGTGTATTATGCTAGTTGTGGCTTAGGCCTGTGTTGAGGTTTCATATCACCAAAGTGGTGTGTTGGATTCGAAGAGATCGTTAGAGTCATTAATGAATACGAACAGATTTGATTTCACCTTGTTGGAAGGATAATATCGAGGTTCGGCTCGGAAATCTATTGTGGTATTAGTCAAAATGGAAGTGGCTTCATGAATGGTCGATCTGAGAGATGGTTACGATTTGTTGTGTGTTTCATTTATCGTTGGCAGTATATGAATGTTTTGGAATGAGACTTTAGCTAAATAAGAGGCTTTCTATCGGTATTTGGTTGTTATGGGTAACTACTATGAATGGAACGGCTTCGAGGTATCTACCGGCCTACTTTGCGCCCGAAGAACGTCTCCTTACTGGTTCGATTACTGCTTTGGCTAACTCGATCTCTACCATTTTACTTAATGTCTTATCACTAACAACCCTTCAAAAATATCTCAGGAAAAGATCATTATTTTTAGAATCCCATTTACAAATCTAATTGTTGTTACCATTTTCACGGCAAACAAACATGTTAGTATATTTGGTTCAGGTCCCGGGGGCCTCAGGTTGCTAAAGAAAATCCACTACTGGTGTAATCGCACATGCGAAGTAGATTTCACAGGTGCGAACCTGTAGAGACCGAAAAGGAAGAGATGTGTCGAGGTCGTAGGTGAGAAGATTCTCCCGCACTTGTGTGGTCGCAGAAGCGGGGTGATGGGCGCAGATATGGGTCTGTGCGCATGTACGATGGACTATTCCGTACCTATAATTGCGCAAATACAGTCCAAGGCTCACTGGAGTGGAGGCAGCTAAGTTAGTGAATTTCGCTGAAGAGCAGATTTAAGCGCAGAAGCGGTTCCGCATGTGCGGATAAGTGGCCGAAGGTGTTAAAAACCTGAGCAGAATATAAATGTTGGATTCTGAGTGTTTTATCATTTATTAACTTTCCAAACTAAGAATTAGGCAATTTTTGAGATAGATTTCGAGGGATTCTTGAGGTAAGTCACTTGTGGTTAAATTTCTCACCTATTTGGTGTGTTTTTGATGTGTAATTTGGGGATTTATGGCTAGGGATTTGGAGTGTTGATTTTGAGGTTTTTAGTGGAATTTTGGTTTCGGATTTTGAAGAATTTGGTATGGTTAGACTCGTAGTCGAATGGGTTTTCGGGTTTTGTAACTTTTGTTGGATTTTGAGACATGAGCAAGGGGGCCGGCTTGAAGCCGATTTCGAAATTTGATTTATAATTTCGTATTTTCTTATGGAATTGATTCCTTTAGCCAGCATTGATGCATTGTACTGGTTGTGGCCCAATTTGGGGCGATTGGAGGCTGATTTGCGAGGCAAAGGCGTATTGGAGTAGAGTTTTGGCTCGAATTGTTATAAGTAACAGTTCTAAATCTAGTTTTGAGAGAATGAAACTTCGGATTATGTGTTATGTGATTGATTTGGAGGTGATGAACATGCTAGGTGATGCGCGTGTGGGTGGGCACCATAGGAATTGCGACTTGGTTTATTCTGTGGGAATAACTTGTTGTTAGCTATATGGTCTCCATGTGTAGTAGAAAATATAACTGTAAATCATGTTAGAAATCATGTCTAGACTATATGTTTGTACTATTGGGACCCTCAAAGGGCGTGTTACATGTCGAGTTACGTGCTAAATGCAATTGTACGCAGTCTCAGTGTTTACTCGCATATATTATTTCAGTATCTATTATTTCCTTGTTGATACATTATATCATTATTGTTTGGGCTGATTTTTATTATTTCTGAGAGCCCGAGAGACTGATGACTGAGTGAGGCCAGGGTCTTCATTGTAAGGATATTATAAGATCGGGCTGCATGCTGCATGCTGCAACATATTTCATTGATTTACACCACTGTACGCGGTAAAAATTTGAAGAATCGATTTTCGCTATCAAGATAATTCGGGAAGCCTCCCTTGAGACCCCGAGGATGGTAGGCTGTGATCGAGATATCAATTTTTGGACTCATCGAGGTCCGAATCAAAAGAAGCAGGGTTCGAGGTCGGGAGGTAAGAGATGATGACCCCGAAGCGCATAGCTACACCTGACAGGGCCGGTCTATCTATAACCTATTGAAATGACGTGCGATAGGCCGTCTCATCTTCCTATTCTTGTAAATAATATATGCATATTTTACCGAGTCCCCTCACCTATATAAGGGGGACTCGCCTCACCTTGTAAAGGATGGATGTTGCTCCACTTCTCCAATAAGCAAAAATATCTCTCTCTCTCTTTCTTCTAAGTTAACTGTGTTGTTCGACCCCGAGGTCGCCCTAGCATTTCATTTTTCTTCGTTTGTTCTTCGCCATTTGGCTCAAGATTGACGGTATAAAGTCTTATATGTGTATACTTATATGTTATCCATTTCCCAATTACCCTTGATAAGATCACCTTCGATAGCCCCAATGTAGGCTCAAACTAGCTTGGGAATAGATCACATATTTCTAGAATCCCATTTACAAATTTAATTGTTGTTACCATTTTCACTGTAAATAGTTTGGCGCCCACCGTGGGGCTAAAAATAATAGTGATTATTTTCTTGCTAGTTTCTTCACTTGAACGCACGATATCTCTCACACCTTTTCTTGCCCAAAGCCTTTCGATTTCAGGTTAATGGTCGACTCGATAAGGGAAATCGAGGATGATAACCCCACAAATCGCAAGGAAAATAAGGTGGCCACCCTAACGGCTGGCACAATACCGCAAGACCCCGATAACACATCTAGATCGATCCAAGTAAATACGGATTCATATGTTACGTAGCGGTGTAACGAAGTCTTGCGCTCCGATAATGGAACGCAACATACTAATAGACAGGAAACTCGAAAAATCCCAGCACTGATAAATCGGGAAGTTGATCTTCGTGTTATTTTTGAAATGTTGCAGGAACAACGTTTGGCTATCTCTCAGCTACAGACACGCCCGGAGACTCTTGGCGCGATAATACCCGAAATATCTACTCATTTCGAGCTAATATCCAAGGTATCAGGCCACGACGAACCAACGACCTATCCTGCAACGGTAAGGATTCTAGAGGACATCATCGAAAAGGTTAACTCACGCCCACGGAGATTCCTACAACAACCGTCTCCCTAAAATAAGATCCCAGGAATCAGTTCGCGGAAGTCAGAAACAACTAAATCCTCTAGGAAAGATAAGATCCCCTGTCCTCACAGGTGCATCTCCACTCATGCACGCCCGTTCAGGAATGGCGACCCCCAAAATGGAGAATTCGGGCCCATCCCGATGATGAGGCTTGAAGAAATTCCCCCGGAAGAAACCACGTCGCAACATCATTGCTCAACGTCCGATTTCGGGGACCCGCTCACCATACTGTCACGATCCGTGGGAGCACACTTCAACGCCATTGAAATAATGCCAAGAAGAGCTCAACGCACCAAAGGTCGGGAAGGGAAGAAGGAATAAAATATCACGGGGACTCATGCCCCGCTATCTAATAAGACAAACGAGACCATTCCCGGTCCCAAATAGTAGGGTGGCACGGGCCTTCGCCAAAAACTGAAACAAAAAATACCCGGCACCTTCGGAGCACTTCGAACGAAGTTTAGTCGAATATCCGGTCGAGGCTTGGTCATATACCAGCAACCGACACCGGACCCAAGTCAGGGCCGTGGCCAGTCCTCGAGAGATCTCCACTAAATCGGTGTATCGAGGCAGATCCCCAACAAAGAAGCCGGCACTGAATGAACGGAGTCATCATCCATATAGCGCGAACGGGAGAAACGATCCGAGGCACAGCGCATCACACAACAACAAGGCGGTGGCCCAAAGACGGCACCTTCGAGGAACCCCCAATGGTACCAGATTCAACAAAATGCAACCGGCAAGGAGACCACGCCCGATGAATTTCAATTTCAACGTTGCAATTCCAAATGTAGTGGTCACCATATGTAAAGATGGGAACTCCGGGGGCTTGGGCCTATTTGACCAAAATCCCTCTAAGAAAAAATGTGGCCTACCAAGAGAGCCACGAATTGTTCTGAGTTACAGACCTAAGAGAGTAGTGACTACGCTGTCCAATAGAGTTGATCACAAAGCATCACCAAGCAAGCAAACCCGGATCCAGCTCAACGAACAAGGGGAAATTGAACAAGGCAGAGCCAGCAAAGCTGCGGCATATCATCACAACCGTTAAAATGATGGTGGCACCCTGCTAAGATCTGTAGAACATGGAATTCAAGTGTCTGTCGTCAAAAAAGAACGATCTCGAGGAGTACTCCCAGAGGACACCCTCTCAACCGAGGAAAGAGGACCCCGAGATTCCACCTCGGCATCACATTAACATATTGGTAATCATTTCTTTCATTCGAGCTCATTTTCAAATAGAACATACATTAATGACTATAGGTATATCATCCAAAGTTCTACCGACAACGTCGGGCCAAAGCCAATAGGACAGACCAAACCAACGTCACCCGGAACGGGAACCCGGCCCTACTCCTCTAAGGGCGGGAAATTCCATGATAGGCGCGGAGCCAAAGTATCTGGCTGAAAGCGATAGAAGGAGATTCCTTGCCCTACGCCTATGACTGGCGTTACCCTCAAACGAGGTTAGAGGGTAAGAGCACTCGCATCTTCGGCTCGGCCTAGCTGGATGAGAAATAAGACTGCCGAGGGGCATACTCTCAGAAACGCAACATCCTTTCATCATTTCCCTTTTTCTTTTCTTGTTGCTAATCTGTACGCAGGCAGGCAGCTAAGGCATTCAGTACTGGATCCCGTTCAAGGATCCGCGGTCACCATAGACCACTCGACATTCTTTCCTCGATCGAGTTTCTATTAGGAAGAGGGTTCCGCCAACAAGATTATTAGCAGGACTGCATGTCCCAGGGAAGGGACCAAACAAGTCCACGATGTCTCTCTATTTTCCAATATGGGACAATGCAGACATATCGGATAATCACGAAGGGTACACCTAGGTAGACTAGTTTCACGGTAACAGAACAAACATGTAATTTACAAACGTATATTTTCACCAAGAAATAAAGAGTATTTTCCGAGCATTCAACGCCTTGAAAAGAAATATTTCGGCTTATCCTCAGCAAAAAACCTCTACATCAAATACATCCTGAAATGCTCAGAGACTTAATCAATTCAGCACCCTCGCGATCCTAGGACCGAGGCCTCAGGCTCACAAAGCCCTCGCGATATGGCCCTAAGACTATGAAAGGCGGTATTCAAGCCTAGAATGATATGATATATTAGGAGACTAACCGTGAGGAAACCGACAACTTTCACGATCCTAGGGTCGGAACTTCGGGCTCAACAAGCATCCGGAAAATAGCTCCGAGCTCGTGATAAGTTATCTTCAAGTGAACTCGATAACTCGGAGACTATCGCCAATCGCCATGCACTGGAAAATACAAAATTGTAAGACCCTAATGGGAAGCCTCGACAAAACCAGATCTATTCTACCTAAACTATAAGACCTCAACAGGCATGATAAACTATAAGACCTCAATAGGCATGGCAAACTGTAAGACCTCAACAGGCATGAAAAATCCTACAGTTTTAGGGTACACGTCACATTTGTAAGAATCCCTAAAGGGTATACCCTTGGTGTGGATGCCTAAAACTGTTCTCGGGATCAAAAATTGCCCCGGCCAAATACACATGACTACGGTCAAAACGGCTGCTACATCCCAAAAAATGCGACTCGCGGACGCCCGACTGTTGCTAAAAAATCCTCCGATTCTAATTCGGAAAGAACCGGTTGCAACACAGGCTTCCCTCAACAGGAAAAAAAAAGTGAGTCCCGACCATGTAGGCTCCAAAATCGAAAAAGAGTTGATCTACTCGACCTATGGGCTACGAACCTTCTGAGGTGCTCAAAACATTGCCGATTACGACTTGAAATCGAGGTTCTTTGAAAATCGAAGATGGGTCAGGCAAAATAATCAAAACTACCTTAACGAGAGGAAAACAAAGCCTACAAAAGCCTCCGAGCCTCACATCAAACAGCGCAAGTGCCATTCTTGCCGGCTAAGCAAAGCCTACGGGCTTCACACCGAAAGCTCTCTACGGCCATAGAATTGAAAATTGAAAACTTGAGGATTAAAGTGAGCTCGAGTCATAACCCGATTCGGAGACCGAAGCCAAAATAGTTAAACTAAGCAAAGCCTATAAGCCTCATATCAAAAGGTCTCTACGACCAAACAGCGCAAGTGCCATTGTCGCCAGCTAAGCAAGCCTCTAGGCCCTATGTCGAAAGGTCTCTACGTCCAAACAAAAAAAAGGCCACCACCATTGGTCGAAAGCTCAAAATAAGATTCAAAGGTCAATTACACCTCAAATCGCAACGCGACTCGGAGACTGGACCCAGGATATTATCAAATGCCCAAGGGCGGTAAACAAAAGGCACTATCGCCAGCCGAAACCTCTGAAAGGGTCAACACGGAGAACATTATCTCCTGGCTCGGAGACTAGCTACAAGAAACTCGCCAAACACCCAAAGGAAGAGAATAAAAATCATCATCGCCAGCCCAAACATGTTTGAAGGTTACATGAGCCCGAGTTAGGATCCCAACTAGGAGACTCAACTTAGGGGAAATTCAATCACCATATGCCTAAAAAGCACAGCCCCAACGATGTTATCAACAGTCGCGACAAATCCCCAGGCAACGCGCCTGCAAGAACGCTTTGGTCCAGCAACACATAGGGTTACCACCCTTCACCCATAAAGACGAGAAAAAGCCAGAAGGCCAATCAGAGTTTGAGCCATAGCACGGCTCAGGGACCGATCCTACAAACCAATATACATGATAGAGAAAAGGTACGAAAAGGATAACGCTTTGAAATTCTCCTTACGTTACATACGACAAAAAACATTCACCATCTACAGGCATGCTCTGTGCGCGACGTAAACCAAGATACAAAATAGTAGGAACTATATTTTGGCCAAGGGGCTACAACCCGTCGAGATCGTACTCTACAACGCCCACGAGGAATGACCAAGCACCACGCTCGTCCGCCCTTGCTCGGGCCAATTCCTCCGAAATTATAAAGCCCCTCACCCCAACTTACTCGAACACTTCTCTCTGAGATCGGCAGTGAACATATTCCTCGATCATCTTCTCACGATCAAGGGCTTGCCTCAACTTGAATTGGGCATCAGCAGCCTCCTTTATGCAAATCGCCAACTTATGATCCACCCTGGTGCGGCTCAGTGCTGCTTTCGCCCGGGCATCAACTATCTCGTTCCTGATCTTCGAGAGTTCAGACTCCAATTTCTCAATCATATCTGCTTGAACCTCTGCGTTACTTCGAACAAGTTTAGCTGGGCCTCGAAGGTAGGAATCTTGGCTGAAGCACTCGCCTCCTCCAAAGCTAGAGCTCATACCTGGCCCCTTAGCTCCTCGCAGGCTACCCAGGTACGATTCACCTCACCCTTGAGGTGCTCCATGGCCTCTGTCTTTTTTTGCAGCTAACATGGCAAGAAGAAGTTAGCCTTGGAAATTAAAGGGAAGCAAAAAACACACTACGAAAATTTACCTACTCCACCAAATAGCTCTCATAGTTTGAGTCCCGATATCCCTCACATCGTGAATGCTGCAACTCAATTTCTTTCTCCTTTCAAAGAAGCCTAAGGGATTCTCCCTCATCCCGAACCCTCCTGAACTTTGCCTTTTGACGAAGCAATTCAGACTTGAGCCTATCACAAGCCTGTGCAAGAAAGATTCGATGAGGGGAGAAAGACGCAGAGTATAAGAGAATTATGCGCGAACTCACCGCAAAATGAAGATGCCAAGTTTTTTCCAAATCAGAGCACACTCCTGATAAAACCGCTCCTGCAACCCCGGAAGAATCGGCTCCAGGCATAACATACTCAGTCGAGGGAGTCGCTCGCTGAGAAAAAGGCAACTCGGGGACAGCCGACTCGGATGACGCCCCGCCCTAAGAAATACGAGCCCTCACCCCTAGAAGCTCCTTCGCATGATGGGTCCCAGACCCTCTTACTGATACTATCTCTCGGCTCAAAGGCTGACGACTCCAACTCCTCTCCGAGGAAACTTGCCTCGCCTCGAGAAGCCGCTCGATATCTACAAAAACAACTCATCTAGCACAGATAAGATGAAAAAATAACGCCTCAGGAACACATCCTCAGAAAAGAAAAGCTACATACGTACATACCTTGATAATCTGCTCCCCACCTGATGGAGACATAGCTCGCCACCTATGCTCATCGCAAGACGAATGGTTCACCAGCCTCCCAACCCAGCCGGGTAGATCATGAACTCGGCGCGGTGCCAAAAAGTTGCTGCAATGAAGGGAGTAATACTGATTACTTCGATGATTTTCGCTATAAACAAAAACTCAAGGAACAGTAAAAGCACTAAACTTACGCGTATAATTCCACCCTTCGAAGAATGGCAGGAACTCCATGGGGATGACATCGGTCGTCATTACTCGGACAAACCAGTTGGCCCACCCTCGATCTCCACCTTCATCATTATCAACAATGAAGGGCGTGGGCGAACGATCCTTTAAGGTCAGCAGTCCTCGATGGTGGAAAGGCCGATACAACTTGATGAAATAATCAAGCATGAATTCAAGTCCGGCCTTCTCCGTGAAAAATCTCATCATCAGCACCGTCCGCCAAAACGATGGATGAATTTGTGGTAAAGTAACCCGATACTTCAAGCAAAAGTCGAGCAGGACCTTATCAAGACATCCAAATGCAAAAGGGTATAAGTATACACTCAAAAACCCACCAGCCCAGTCCGCAATGCCTTCATGAGGGGAAAGCACCAGAAGTTTCATCCCCTTGCTCCGCCCACAATATCGTTTTGCCGTCTCCAGATATTTCTCTCTCATCAAGGACGCCATCTCAAAAGAGAAACCCTTCAACTCTCCAACACCGGGAACAACATTCCCCGCCTTTTGTCTTAGAGGGTCCGAAGTGGTCGCCATAGCTGAAGCAAAACTAACAAGATAAAGCAAAGAAACGCATATGCTTTTTGCACTGTATAAGATAGGGAGCCTATGTCGAGACGGAAGAACAGGTGCCCAAAAATAGCAAAGTCTTACAAAGAGGCCAAAGCCATACCTCTTATATACAAAAGACAATGGGAAGTAACCTGCTAGATGTAAGCTCCATGAAGCCAATGTCCTCGATACAGATCGATGGGTCAATACCTGACCCAAGAAACATCCTCCAACGGACAACCAAGCTCGAGGATTTACACGAATTATCTCCACACTCCAGGCAGTGTTTCATATTTGGAACCTCCATCCGCCAGGAAATAGGGCCGCAATAAGCTTCATGGCGCCAATTCCATATGCAAGGCACGCGCCCGGGATCGCGATTCCTTCTCCGAAAAAGCATACCCGGGAAGCTCCGATCTCCAAAACTTGACGAGACCCCGAGGAAGCACCTCGTACATAGGCAAACTCCTCGAACGGGAGCCAACCCTGCACTCTTTTAAAGAGTTGTCCATATCAAAATCAACAGGGCCCATCAAGGCATCCAAATATGACCTTCGTCTAGGGTATCATTCCAAATGGCCCCAAAATTTGATGCAAGATCTCCAAACAAACCAGCAGGCCCCGACAGCTCGAGCCTATCTGGTCGGTCCCACATCAAGCTAAATAAATGACGGAAAAGAATGTAGGAAAGAGCCTCACCAAAACAGCTGGGGATAAAACAAGCTAAAACGGCCTACAAGTGGTAGCGAAAGCAAATAAGTGCGAAAGGAAAAGCAGAGATCCAACTACTTCTAGACCAATAAGATCTCTAGGGTACCTGAAGATAACCTACCTCCGGAGCAGTGCCCCTAGAAAACCCGAAACCCAACCATCTCCGAATAACTCAGCAGACCTTTACAAGAGCTAGTCCATCAGTTCGACCCAAGGTTGTTCCGAGGGACGGTAATAGGATCAAAATGAGCCCATATAAATTGGCAAAAAATCAAAAGAAATGCTCACACCAAAATTTAGTATCAGCAATGCAAAGGAATGCATTTGAAGAGCCTCAACGAGCATGCAAGCATAAGGAAATTGAGCGAATTTGAAAGCAGAGGTCAACAAAATTCATTTCTCATTTATGAAGTTTACAAAGTACAAAATCCCCGAGGGGTCAAGGCGTTCAATTACAAAGCCCCTGAGGGATATCACATACAAGGTACAAAGGGTTCCCGATGCTGGTACGACGGGTATGACAAAAGAGAAAACTTGAGGAAAGAGCCTCATACCTACTCTATCCTCGAAGGAAGTATCTCCCAATGTCGTCCCCGGAGGCCCTATCTCAGCTGTCCACTTTGACACAATCGAGGAAGAGCAACCAGGGAGTAGGAAAGAACGACTAAGTGCCATAGCTCTCCGATGCTCAAGGATCCTCTTTGGCCAAAGAAGCTTCGGAGAGAAAGCGGGCCGAACAACCCTCGGCCCTTCACGCACGGCTACTTCAAATACACTTCTTCGAGAAGCAAGCCATGCATACTCTCGGTTTAGGAAGGAGTTCCACGTCGAACCGGGGTATGAAGGTGAACAACGGTGGATATTCTGATTCGCCTTTTGAGCAGAGGTGCATAATCTGAGCGACTATCTAAGCAAAGGTAAAACTAGACCCCCTCCCATCCTCATTGCAAGCCAACGATAGCAGCAACAACCAACGTATATGTCTACATTCAACAAAGGTAGACCCCGGCAGAAGGCTTCGACATGGCCTAGAGGATCCCCTCCAAACAGCTTCGAGATAGAATGTTCCTATCCTAATAATCACATGATGCCCTCATTTATAGAGAGGAAACAGCGCGCATTGATGCTCTGAAAGATTGACCGATGAGTATAATTACTATTCTCTTGAAAAAACAAACCGACGGCAGTACTTTTTCCTCGAGGAGCGAAAACGACAAGATGCCGAGCATGGATTTATGAGGCACGTCAAAGATTAAGAAGGATTGCTCCACGATCTGAATCGCCATTGTATCATCACCAAAGAAAGCTGGAGGAGTCGAGTGCCAAAATTATTTCCCATCACTTCGTCATGAGAAACGCGAAGACTATCTGTACGCGGTAAAAATCAGGAGACTCAATTTTTGCTATCAAGACAATTCGGGAAGCCACCCTCGAGATTGCAAGGATGGTAGGCAGTGATCGAGTTCTCGATCTCCGTACTCATCGAGGTCCAAATCAAAAGAAGCAGGATTCGAGGTTGGGGGTAAGAGAAGATGACCCCCAAGCGCATAGCTACACCTGACAGGGCCGGTTTATCTATAACCTATTAAAACGCTATGCGATAGGCCGTCCCATCTTCCTATTATTGTAAATAATATATGCATATTTTACCGAGTCTCCTCGCCTATATAAGGGGTACTCGCCCCACCTTCTAAAGGATGGTTGCTGCTCCACTTCTCCAATAAGCAATAATATCTTTCTTTCTCTCTTTCTTCTAAGTTAACTGTGTTCTTTGACCCCGAGGTCTCCCTAGCATGTTATTGTTCTTCATTTGTTATTCTCCATTTGGCTCACGATTGACGGTATAAAGCCTTATATGTGTATACTTGTATGTTATCCCCTTCCTGATTACCCACGATAAGATCACCTTCGATAGCCCCAAGGTAGGCTCAAGGTCTGACCTCGAGGTATTTAATGGCTTTTCCTAAGCCCGGAAATGCTCCTTACCGGTTCGATTATTGCTTTGGTTAGCTCGATCTTTATTATTTTACTTCACTTTAGCACTAATCAACCCTCTCAAACTAGCTCGGGAATAGATCAAGTATTTTTAAAATCCCATTTACAAATTTAATTGTTGCTACCATTTTCACGGTAAACAGTTTGGCGCCCACCGTGGGGCTAAAAATAATAGTAATTATTTTCTTGCTAGTTTCATCACTTGAACGCACGATATCTCTCACACCTTTTCTTTCCCAAGACCTTTCGATTTCAGGTTAATGATCGGCTCGATAAGGGAAATCGAGGACGATAACCCCACAAATTGCAAGGAAAACAAGGTGGCCACCCTAACGGCTGGCACAAAACTGCAAGACCCCAATAACACATCTAAATCGGTCCAAGTGAATATGGATTCATACGCTGTGCAGTGGGGTAATAAGTCTTGCACTCCGATGATGGAAAGCAACATGCTAATCAATAGGAAACCCGAAAAATCCCAGCCCCGATAAATCGGGAAGTTGATCTTTGTGTTATTTTTGAAATGTTGCAGGAACCACATTTTGCTATCTCTCAGCTACAGAGCTACCCGGAGGCTCTTCGCGGATGGGGTTCCGCATTCGTGTAGTGTAAATCTGAGGTGCGTGGTATTTTCTCTTTGCGATCGCGCTTGGTCTTCCGCGATTGCAATTAAGGAATTAGCTGGCAGAATATTTAAGTTCAAAATCGATGGTTTATCCATTTTTATGAAATCTAGAGCTTGGGAGCTCGGATTTGGGCGAGGTTTTGAGGAAGTTTAAGAGATATCAATTCGGTAATGATTCTTTACGCCTTTTTGCTTGTAATCCATTAATCTAAACACAAATTAAACATTTAATTCCGGAATTTTTATGAAAATTTGGGAAAAGTTCTTAGACCCACAATTTGAGTTTTGATTGGGGAATTGACATTGGATTTTAATAATTTTTGTATAGTTGGACTCGTGAGAGTATGAGGATTCTAAAAATTTAAATTTTTTCGGATTTTGAGACGTGGGCCTGAGGGGCATTTTGGTCATTTTATCTAATTTCGTGTGTGTTTACCGTGAAAATGGTAACGCCAATTAAATTTGTAAATGGGATTCTAAAAATACATGATCTTTTTTATGCTAGTTGTTAATGTAGTTTATGCTATGAATATGAAGTTGAATGAAAAGATTCAAGCTAAAACGGGGCAGTAATCAAACCTAGGGGCTTGCCGCCCAAGCCTCGGACTGGTCGATGAAGGACGTCTAGGTCGGTACTTTGGATCGATATCGAGCTATTGGCGGTATTTGAGAATGGGATAATAGCTAGAATATGATAAAGCAAGGCTCTTTATGGCCAATACCATACAATAAATGAAGAACAAATATGAAAGCAATAAACGTGGAGAGTGGCCTCGAGCTAATAAGAGCGAGCAAGTTAGAGAGAGAGATATTATTGATATCATGTAGAACAGTTGGAGCAACATCTGCCCTTTAGAAAGTGGCATGTATTCCCTTTATATAGTAGAGGGAACACAATATAGTACATAGTACATTAAATGTAAAGATACGGGGATGGGACGGCTGGGCACGGTGCCAGACTCTACTGATTCTTGTTACTTACCTCGGGAATCTCCCATACTTGGAACCTTTGTTGGGTAATAGAAGAACCTTGTCGGAGGGAGTTTGATCATAATCCTGCAGCCTCGAGATGCTGATTTGACTCCCCGAATGCGGCTTAGTTTCGGGAAATAGACCCCCCTAATTTCACTGTATAAAGATAGTCTACATGTTTCCTAGAATGAAGTAATAGAAAATGATTTAGAACCGTCATCTTAAGGTCAACATTGTCGTGACGTCAACCGTCTAAGAGCATCAAATTCTATGTCCCAGAGAACTCTGCAAGGCGGCCGTTAGATGCGGTAATCGAGAAACCCACGAATTGCCATTGGCTCATCCTTTCCACTTCCTCAGCGATTCCTTTAAATTCACGGGTTGCTATACACTTCCCACTTTCACCCCACTTACAAGCCCATGATTCAGAATTTTTGTATTGTCACTCTTTTATCTTTTTACAGAAGGATTTTTTTACCAATGACATGGCTAGGACCTCTAGAATGGTTCCCTGATGGAACGACATTGGATCGTCATCCCGATTCCCTCTTTGGAACAATGTACCCTTCCTGAACTCGACTCGTAAGAGGATTTTGATGTCGATATTACTTTATCTATGTCGGGCCGGTGCGAGCATGTGTCCCGATACATTACCATTGTGATCGATATTATCAAGGTGAGGAAGGACTGCCGATGGAGCGAGGTAGTGGAGGTGGAGATTCCTCGCCCCAACGATAATAGAAATGAATTTAAGGCTGGCTTTCTTCACATATACACTTACCCGTTCACCCTAGGCCATGATAAATTTGTCGAGTCTCCTTCAATGGAGATCGATCCGGTTATCCTCGACTTCTGCGACCGATGCCAAGTGACACTTGGTCAGATCTACCCTTCTTTTTAGAGGATAGTGTTGATGCTTCGTCACTTCACCGAAGGGGTTGAGGGTGCGGTTTTCCCTTAATCATCTGATCAGGATATACAGCCCTCGACTGTATCGAGGCTTAATCAAGCTCTGCCATCGATCCAATAAATCTTTTTTCATGAGCGTCGATGAGGGAAATAATCGAGGATGGATGAGCAGGTTTATTCGAGTAAGGACCTCAGATGTTATCATGTCCCTAAGGATGGCCTTTCAGGAGAGGTGGAATGGTTGACATACATAAATTTCCCTTTAGCTGCTTTCCAACTACTCTTTCTTTTGACATAATAATCTCTTTGTGCTTTCTGTAGCTGCCGCTTGGCACTCGAAGGTGGTACCAGATTTTTCGGGATAGATCGGGCGCTTGAGCGAGAAGTTCCGATATCGTGTTCGGTCTTGGAATAGCCTGGCTAAGAAGTTTTTGGTGGCCAAGAATCATGGTGAGGTTCCTTTTCCACATATGATTCGTAGTTTGTGTTCCATTCTAAGCCCCTAGCAAAAGCGGATTGCGTTACTATGTTGGTGCAGGTCTTGGTAAGTATATGTAGAGATGACCGCTCCTTGAAGGTAAAGCAGGGGCCTTGGAGCCTGACGCGAGCAAGAAGAGGAAAAGCAGGGGAACTGCTGTCCGTCTAGTGGAAAAGAAGACTAGGTGACTAGAGCATCGAGACGCTGTTGGGACTACTGCTTTGACCTCAGAGTCAAATCTTGATTCCGAAGGAGAAGATGATGATGGAAGCCCACTGAGGCGGAGAACGAGGTTGAGCGTGAGAGACTTGCAGGCACCTCGATTGAAGGTCGTTGAGTTCGAAATGGCTGGCTACGGTCGGGCTCGAGGGCCGGGGGTCCGTGAAGAGTATGTTGATGTTGCTTTGAATCGTGCAGCCGATTTTGCTGCATGGTCGTGGCTCGGAGCGTTCCATGAACTCTGATTGCCGCTTGGAGAAATTGGCAACCTGATCGACCTTATATTGAGCTTCCTGGTCCAATCGAGGGAGTTGCGAGATGCCCACGAGATGATCGGCGCCACAGCAGGGACTCCTCTCGAAGGGGAAACTTTATTGCCAACATCTTTGATGGTGTTATTGATAGAGCGAACCTCGATATTCCTGGTGCCCTTAAAGCGGTGGAGAAGTCCATGCAGCAAGTGTTAGTGATTTCTCGTGCATTTCTTTCATTCTCGAGAATCATTCATTGTCTTTTTAACTTTTTCGCTATGCTGTAGTGTAAGGAGATGTACGATCATACAATCCTCGGGCTCTATCGGGAGATTTCTTACCATGACAAGGAGCATAAGAAAGTTACTTGAAGCTGCGGGATTCGGAGGCTTGCTCTGCCCGAGGAGATAAAGAGCTGGGGG
Source organism: Nicotiana glauca (assembly GCA_026770625.1). NCBI lineage: Eukaryota > Viridiplantae > Streptophyta > Magnoliopsida > Solanales > Solanaceae > Nicotiana > Nicotiana glauca. The sequence goes on along the minus strand of MU776378.1, from coordinate 386,409 downwards.
ATCTACGGGCCGTTTTAGAAACGACACTCTAGTAGAAGGCCAATCTTGCTGCTCAGGTACTTTTCCTTGTTCGTACCGATGTTTTACCCCGTATTCACATATGTTCCATATTCGTATATTTATTGGCTTACTCTTCTTTTGTAGGTCAAGCAAAGTGTCTTGCAGACTAATCAATTGAATGCGGAAATCTGCGGGTTGAGAGAGCGAAATGAAATTGCGGTCGTGGAGTTGGCAACATACCGAGATCTTATCAAGGATGCTCGCAGGGAGATTGATGTTTTGGCCACAGCTAAGTCCGAGTTCAAACAAGATGCTGCTACTTATCAGGAGGACGTGGCCACCGCGCATATAATAGCTCGTGATATATCCATAGCAGCTGAGCAGAAGTTAATCCGAGCTATCCAGCATGCTAAGGTAGAGGTGAGGAGAGAGATACCCTGGAGAAACTCAGGGCCAGAGGCATCGACCTGTTAGCTGATTTTAAGGAGGCCTGTACAGTGGAGGAAAGACTAGCACTTTTGATTTCCCCTAATAAGGAAAAAGATAATAGTGACGGAGAGTAGTCTCTGAGTCTTTTTTGTATACCTTCCCTTTTGCTTTGTATGCTGCCACCCGGGGAATGAACAGTGTAAAGATGTTTTTTTTACAATGTGGAAAAAGAGTTTTCGCTTTGTCAGCCCTTCTACTTGCCCTTTTAATTTTGCATTTTAGCTTTTGCTTCTCGGCGTTGGCCCTTCGGGGCCTGTTCCCGGACCCACCAGGGCCTTGAAACTGGCCATGCCCTAGGGTTGAATTGATAGCTCTTCTCGAACCGATGTTCGCAACATCAGGGTCTCCCCGATGTCCCATAGTTTTTCTGAGTCACGTGGGAGCCGGGGTGATTCTGCCAGTACTTTCCTCTAGGAGAGGGTGACGTTAACGCATCCAAAATTAATTGGCCTTCTTGGGTAAGCGGGAAGTTGTTTCTTTGCCCCTATATATTTGCTCACCTACCACTTAAGTGGAGAATTTGCTGTTCTTAACAAGGCAATCTTTTCTGCAAGGCCTGGCACTGTGTGCTAGTCCTTCTGATTCCCTATTTTAGAAGATTTTGCTCAGATCCTTACTTTCTTCCCCCTAGTTTGTCGCAGCTATGGTCGCTACTTCAATATTCGATCATCGGGTGGAGGGGAGTCTCCCCTACATTCTGCATTCGGTCGGTGCCTGCGGCTCGCCTCTGACGTCGGGAGAGCGAGGCTCGGGATGCTTTGCCTCAAGGAGGGCTATCACGGTGGGGAAACCTCCCAAACTTCCTGGCCATTGAGCGTATGTGTCGAGGATCATTTCATCAGCGAGGGAGAAAAACCTCGAGATGGTCAAAAAAGAATGCGGATTGAGGGAAGACACGATTTTGCAAGTACCTTCCCCCGAGGAGAGTGTTATGAATTATGTAGAGGGATTTTTAACCGTACACACTCATGTTTTCACGCCAGGTTCTCCGGACCGGGTCGTGCTGGATTTCTATTGAAGTATCAAGTAATGTTGGCTCAGGTTCGTCCCTCTCTCTGTAGAATAATGCAAGCGGTGAGATATTTTGCCGAAAAGGCAGGGGATAGAATTTACCCTCAGCCACCTCTTGAGGCTGTATTGGCCATTACACTAACAGGGCCTGATTTCTCTTCAGCGTCAATCCACCCGAGTTTCTGTAATTGGCATCGAGGAGGATGAGGACCATGGATGGATGAATCGGTTCGTTCAAATCCAAATGACCGATGTTATTCCTGGGGAATTTATGCCATTTCTTGAGAAATAGATCTTCACACATAAGTGCTTCATATGAACTGTCTTCGTTTCAACCTGAGGCTAGCTCTATATTGATAACTTTCTGTTCTTTATTTTGCAGCAACCCATTGGTCGGCCATAGAGGTCCCTGATTTAGATGAGTGGTCCCGCAAACTGGCAGCTTGCTCGATTTATGATAGGCGCTAGTGGCGAGATCTGTCAAAAAGGATATTGGAGGCTAAGCATCATGGTAAGTGCCCAGAGTTCTGTGATCTACCTCCTAAGAGATGGAGACTTTCCTTCTACCTTATTTGATTTATCTGTCGCAGGTGCTGGGAGTCTTTTTAAGGTAAGGTCGTGTCCCCCGGAGGAGGAGGAGAGGTTGATGGCCTTGGGATCAAGGAGTGCCGATAAAAGGAAAGATGTTATGGGGTGAGAAAAGGCTCATAGAGAGGCAACTTCTTCGTAGTCGTTAAGGACAAGTGACTCGGTCGATCGACGACCTTTTAGGGGTGGTACTCCACCGGACGTTGCTTCGACCTTCGGCGAGGCTCAGCGTTTTGACCTTATGGTGAAATTTGACTACTGTAAGAATGTTTTGGCCCGCGCACTTCTTATTTTTCCTTATCGGGGCTTCTTTCATAGGACTTCGACGAACTTAAAGCCGAGCTGCTTCATTGCGAGGCCTCTTGCTGGAGGCTTTGGATAGGGAGAAATCTCTCAACAGTCTTTGTGCGGCAAAGGAAAGTGAGATCGTCTCTTTATGATGTGAGGTGGACTTTTTTCGGGTCTAGGAGGCCCTCTTAGAGAAATAGGTATCCTGTATTCCATACCCACTTGTATTCCCTTTTTATCTCGTATCTCAATATTTTTCTATTACAGTTGAAGGGCAAGGTGGGCGAGATTGGCTAAGTCAAATGCAAATTCACCAATTTGCGGGCGTATGCGAATGCCCATTTTGTGTCCAAGGAAAGAGCTCAAGCTGGAGTTTTCACTCTTGAGGCACAAATCCAGACCGTTTGTGTGAACGATTCTTCTTGGACGAAGATGATCGTAAAGCTCTCATCAGAGCTTTCGAGGGCGAAAACCGAGGTGGTTAATGTCTGGGCTGAGGTTGTGATTAATAATTTCAGGGTGTGGCAGAATATGGCAGCCTATTCAAGGAGCGTTAACGCTGCTAAACCTTAGCTGAGAGGACCCTAGATCGTGCAAGCAATAACAAGGAATATATAAGCTGCACATCCCAGAGGGAAATTCTCGAGGAGATTCATACCAGGGTCTTCGATCTCTCGGGGGAGATCGATCAAGCCAAAGGAGAGGGAAATGATTCCAAGTTCCTTCTGCCCGATGCCAAGGACAGTGCGAAAGAGGCCACTGGGCCATAATTGCCAAAAGGGGAAAAGTCTATTCCCCGCCTTCTTCTTTGTGCACGTAGCTTTCATAATATGTCGTAGGTTAAGGTTGTGCTCCACCGCCAATATGTAAAAATAAGAGGGGGGTATGCCCTTTTTGGATTCTTACAAATGCGACGTATTGCCAAACTTCGGGATTAAGTTTTATGTCTGTAGAAAGATATTACAAAATTTTCATGCCTGTTGAGGTCTTATAGTTTTGTTATGGCTGTTGAGGTCTTACAGTTTGTCATGCATGTTCAGGTCTTACAATTTGTCATGCCTGTTGAGGTCTTACAATTTGTCATGCCTGTTGAGGTCTTACAATTTCTGTTGCTATGTAGAATAGATTTGGTTAAACCAATTCTACCCGCTCGGGGTCTTACGGCCTCAGGTTTTCCAATATAAGGTGATTGCCGACAGTCTCCGAGTCATCGAGTTTTCTTAGGCTCGAAGGCCTTTACTCGTGAGCTCGAAATTAACTTTTAGGGGCCTTATGAGCTCGGAGTTCCGACCCTGGGGTTGTGCGGGTGCAGAACTGTTGGCGCTAAGTCTCCGAGTACTTCGGGACACATTTGGTGGAGGGACACTTGCCGTGAGCATGCTAAAATTCCCTTTTTGGGTATGAGATGCTGAAAGATATTTTTTATTGCTTGGCGTAAATACATCCTATTTTGTTATTGCGAGATCGGGCCGTGCGGGTGCGGCTTTTAGGACCATTTAGTCAAGTACATTATTTCCTATTGGAGTTGCATTCGTCATTTTCCTGAGTGGGGCTGGTTGTAAAGGAAGTCCCGTAGGCTCACTGATTCCTTCTTGGGAAGTGCGTAGGTGTTGCCTCATTAAAAAACCCCTTCCGGTAAAAACCCATTTCGGGATAAAAATCGGATCAAAGGAAAAGAGTGCAACGGACGCTTTAAAGCCTCAAGTTCTTCGAGCCGGAGTGGCATCTTGACTGCCTTGGTCGCTGGCCTGCGTAAGATTTATCGTGAAGTAGAAGATAAAAAGAGGGAGGGGTGATTATACCTTGGTGGCGATGGCGCTTCCGGTGCTTGTTTGGTAGTTGCTAATTGGTCTTTTATTTTGAATGTGTTTGGGGCGACCATCAAAAAATCATGTGAACGACATGTTGGGGCTCGTCTGCTTTGTTCCTTTTGGCCGTTTCTCCTTCTCGGGATTGGTTTTTAGCCCAGTGGCTGAGAAATTCCCGAAGGTGCCCGTTATCGAGCAGTCGGGCCACTTCCTCTTTGAGCTACTTGCGATCTTTAGTTCGTTGCCCGTGCGAGTTGTGAAACTCGCAAATCGAATTGTAGTTCCTTTGGGAAGGACCCTAGTGTACCGGTCTGTGCCATCTTGCTTCCCTAATTTTTCTAATGGGGAACACTATGTCCGACACATCGACGTTGATGCTATACTCTGATAGGCGGGATGACCCTGTTGGCCCTGTATATCTGTTGATGCCACCTCTGTTGAGGGGTGCCTGAGGGTTCTCTCATTGTTTTACCAATCAGTCGTTACGAGGCGGATTGCACTTTGGAGCATTTCTCCTATCATCGGGGTATAGTTGGTACCTCTCTTTATTCAATAGACTCCTTCGCCAAGAGCCTACTCGAATATACTGAGCCCGAAAGGGATCCCAGCCAGTCATCCTCGACCCTGATCTTTGACTGGTATCGGTTGTGGACGTCCGACCATGTTACAGCAGGATACTCAATTAGATTTTCTTTAAGTTGTCTTGATGCCACCGAGCTTCAGTCATTCAGGCCTTGAGTGAAGGCCTGCACTGCCTAGTCGTCGGAGACCGGGGTAGCTCCATTCTTTCTGTCTGAAAAAGATACACGATTTCTCATAGAATTTCATTCTCCCTCTGCTTAATCTTGAATATGTGGGACCGCCTTGTTGATACCTTGGTGGCACTGGCGTGCGCCCTTATGAAGGAGTCCACCAGCATGGCGAACGAATCTATGGAGTTGGGAGCTAGGTTGAGGTACCATAGCATGGCCCCCTTCGAGAGCGTTTCTCCAAATTTCTTCAGTGGGACTGACTCGATCTCATCGTTTTTAATATCATTGCCCTTCACCGCGCTGGAATAGCCATGCCATTTTCCCCGTTGTTTTCAAGGTTGTCATTCTCGACTCTATTTACCGAGCATGACATTTTGGCCAAAAATCAAGAGATCTTGGAGAATAAAAAGTGTAAAAGATAACTTGCATTTTTGTAATGGAACCATCAAGAAAATAATCACTATTATTTTAGCCCCACGGTAGGCGCTAAACTGTTTAGCGTGAAAATGATAATGATAATTAAATTTGTAAATGAGATTCTAAAAATACGTGATCTATTTTTATGCTAGTTGTTAGAGTAGTTAATGGTAAGAATATGAAGTTTAATGAAGAGATTCAAGCTAAAACGGGGCAGTAATCAAACCTAGGGGCTTGCCCCCGAGCCTCAAACTGGTCGATGAAGAACGTCGAGGTCAATACCTTGGCTCGATCTCGAGCTATCGAGGGTAATCGGGAATGGGATAACAGTTAGAATATGATCAAGCAAGGCTCTTTATGGCCAATACCAAACAATAAATGAAGAACAAGTATGAAAGCAAGAAACGTGGCCTCGAGCTAATAAGAGCGAACAAGTTAGAGAGAGAAGAGAGAGATATTATTGATATCGTGTAGAATAGTTGGAGCAACATCCGCCCTTTATAAAGTGGCATGGATTCCCTTTATATAGGAAAGGGAAAAAAATATAGTACATAGAGCATTAAACATAAATACGGGGATGGGACGGCTAGGCACGGTGCCAGACTCTGCTGATTCTAGCTCGGGAATGCCCCATCCTCGGAAACTTTGTTGGGTTGCGGATGAACCTTGCGGGAGGGAGCTCGATCGTGATCCTGCAGTCCTAAGATGTTGATTTGACTCCCCGAATGTGCCTTAGTGCCGAGAAATAGACTCCCCTGATATCACCGCATAGAGCATATTAGCTAAGAATTTATTAATGTAATCAGTTACTTGAAGTGTTATTTATATTATGAAATTGAATTGAATAGATTTGGGTCATCTGGAGTCGAGTACTCGCGGCAAGAGCGTGGTTTCGCGTTGATTTAAGATCGTTTGAGGTAAGTGGCTAGCCTAACCTTGTGTGGGGGACATCCCCCTTAGTATTTGGTATATTTGGTAATTGAAATGCCATGTATGTGATGTGATGAATGCGTACTTGTGCTAATTGTTGGAAATCCGGTTTTCATTAGGTAGTTACTAGTGTGTTTCCTTTCCTGTTTTTATTACTCGCACAATTAAGCATGTTGCTAACTTAGGAAAGCATGTCTAAGTGATTTTATTGCTTTATTTGTTTCAACTACATTACCTAAATTTTGTGCAGCATGCTAGGCTACAATTACTTGTTGGCCTTAATATGAAGTTTGCCATTTCCGAATATTTCATGTTGCTGTTGTGTATTTACATTGGGACTACGGATGTGTGATTCCGTTAGCTCCCCTTTGTCTATTTATTTGTGACCACGAATGTGAAATTCCGGTAGATCCCCCTTGTCCGTTTATATGGGACTACGGATGTGGTATTCCGGTAGATCCCCCTGCACAGTTATATGGAACTACGGAACTGTACCCGATAGATTCCTCCAGTACTAGGTATTTATATTTGGGGACTACGGATAAGGATTTTTGGTGGATCCCCGCGCACTGGTAGTTGTACTATGGGACAGGATCCCGGGAGATCCTTCAGTTATAAATAATGGACTACGGGACGGTATCCCGGGAGATCCACTAGATAGTTGTAGTTGGGACTACAGGACTGTACCCTAGAAGGTGCCCCTGTTGTTATCTTTGTATTGAGCTGTATTACTTTCCCGTGATTTATTTTGTCTATTCTAGTTGTTGTTGTTCTTTCAGTTCTATGTTATTTCTTACTGTTGCACTTATTTATATTGTTTTATTTGACACTGTTAACCCTTATATCTTATTTAATCTCAGTAGGGCCCTGACCTTCCTCGTCACTACCCGACAAGGTTAGGCTCGGCGTATACTGAGTACCGTTGTGGTGTACTAATTCCCTTTATGCACATATTTTTTATGTGCATATCCAGGTACCACGACTGTGTTCTATCACCTTTGAGGCGAGGCGACTGCTCTAGCGACTTCGAGGTACATCTGCCGCATCCGTAGACCGAGAAGTCCTTTTCTATTCACGCTTTTAAGTATTAGCCTGTATTTCTGCTCCTTATTGGACATTCTGGAGTTAGAGCTATGTAGTATCCTTAACTTGTGATTCGTAGGTTTTCGGGTCTTGGAAATATGTATTGATTTTTGAGAGTTAAATATTGTGTATGCCGAGAGGCACTTTTAAACGATGTTTATTACTTTATTTCTAGTTTAAATTATTTTATTTCCGCAAATTTTGTTTTTTATTCCAAAATTTGGGCTTACCTAGTTGTAGAGATTAGGCGTCGTCACGATGATTCACGGAGGGCGAACCGGGGTCGTGACAGATTGGTTTAGAGGCTAATTCTAGAGAAAAGACCGTGGTTGAGCATGGATTTTGTTGCAGAGTGAGGTAAGTGTCGTGGTTAACTTTGACTTGAGTGAATTGGGACTTGTTGTTATATTTTGTACGTGAATTATGTATGGGGATGACATATATGTAAGCTGACGAATATATATACATTGTCATTGGGTTAAAGCATGCACGCGAAAGTTCTTTATTGTACTATGTTGTTCCATGGACTATGTTTCCATGCCTTAATTTGATTGTTATTTCTTTAATTGTCCTCCTTCGTATTTATTGTTTATTTTGGAGTTGTTGAAATATTGAAAGTTGAATTTTCTATCATGAGACTATAATTGAAGTGAAATTTTCTTCTCACCTTGCATTGCTATTTTGGATTAGTGTTGTTGCTTGGTGAGGAAGAGCGAAAAGCACGAAGGGTGTTGTTGTGCCTTATTTTCATATACTATCATTTATCTAAGAGATTTTGGGGAATAAAGCAAGAAGGGTGATATCTGTTACATCCAACATTTAGTACGTTAAAGTTTCGTCATAAGTTAATCGATGTAGACTCGAGAATGAGATTATTTTGAGATCATAAGCATTTATGCTATTTTTAACAAGTGATAAATAAATGTTATAATGGTCAGAGGGTTAACGAATTGAAGAAATTGAGTACCGCCAAAGTTTGTTATTTTGGTATAAAATACGATATGAACTATAATAACCGACATTTATGGACTAATACCAAATAAGGTACTTAATGACCGTGATAATATGATGTATAAAGTGTATTAAAATAAATAGAATTTTAAGTAATTTGATATAATTCTTAATTATGTGGAAAATTAATTAATTATCGGGTAACTGAATATTACCTAATTAATGAATGAATTATAAGATAAAATTAAGAATTCCCCATCACATGGCAGCACCATCATAATTTTAGGAATGACTCTTAAGTCATTACTCCAGGTGGCAATTTGTCCTATGACCAAAATAATACACTTTTTTTACAAAGAAAATCACATATGTCTTGAGGACATAAAAAGAATCACATATTCATTCCATTCATGTATCTGATAACGTGAGAATTCAAGGATTTAAAGGAATTTAAATGTCTGATATTCTATAGCTTCTTCAACGCTTGAAGACACAGGATTTCAGAGCAACTTAATTAACGTGAGATTTTGCAATATTAAGGTAGTACTGTATAATCTTTCTCAAGAGAATCGACTCAGGTATGTAAAGGTTATCCTTTCTTTCTTTTGGAATGACCCAAGTAACGATACATAAATGTAATATTATTCCGTAAATGGCTCAACTCTCAGTAGTTAAGGATATCTTCCTTATTTATTCATATAAAGTGATATTTTTAGCATGAAGAATTGACACAATGTTTACTCGTTGGTTGAAGCGAGTTTTATGGACTTATGGAGTATGAGTGAGTGGTACTTGGAAAGGAAACTAACCTCCGACCATAATTTTGTGAAAATATTGTGGGGTAACTGAACACTAGATAATGGTTCATCATGGAAAATATTTTTTCCATAGCAAAACACACCCTTGTCCTTTCATTTTTCATCTTCTTTTTATGAGGTATGATGCCTTTCTGTATTATGTAACTCAAGATATTTATTTTGTTAGCAATCAAAACTTTTATGTTAGGCATTTGAAAGATGCATAAGATGTAAGCCGAAGTGTTTATGAACTATCTTTCCCACGGTTTAGGAAGAATGTACTAGCTCTGTTTTTCTTCTTTGTTTTCGCTGTGTTCCTAGGAGGTGAAATTCCTCGGGTAGTTACCACTGGTTGGGCAGTTACGTATTATTATTTATCACCGTTTGGGCAGTCATGCATATTTATTTATCATCAAGCCATGGCCGGTTGGGCAGTTACACGTTTAACACGAGCTACAACCGGTCGGGCAATCATGCATTTACCACCGTGCTATGGCTGGTCGGACAGTTACCACTTATCAGTTGGGCAGTTAACGCCACGGGAATGATATAATTAGAACTACTATATCGTAGTTTTATTTATATATACGAATGGATTTTATTCTATATGGTCCTCAGTGGCAAGTCAGAAGTAATAAGTTGACTCTCGTCTCTCTCCGAGATAGTTTCTTATTATTACTACATTTCATTTCTACTATACATACTTGGTACATTCGTCATACAGACGTCCCTTTTTCTGGGGCGCTGTGTTTCATGCCACGCAGGTGTAGATAGGCGAGGTGAGGACTATCCACTGTAGGCTGCCTCCATATATCATCTTTTCGTTGGTGAGATCCACATCTTCCTAGAGTATTGCCGAGTCATGTTCTATATATGTTACTTTATTTTATGAAGATTTCAGGGACCCTGTCAGGACTTATATATTATGATCATATTCTCTTAGAGGTTTTGCAGATAATGTCCTGTGTATAGCTTTAGGTATGACACGTCAACGACCTTGTCGGCACCTATGTAGCTATATAAATCTTTTTGAATTAGTTATGTGAGTTATATTCTAATATTGTTAATTACATATGTAGATATGGCCTATCATGGCCCATGACGAATTTTATAAAAAAAGGATAAGGTACGTGGCGCTCGGTTGAGTAGGCATCGGGTGCCAGTCATGGCCCTCTGATTTGGGCCATGACAATATCGTGCCATTTCATTAGTCATATCATTATTATATGGTGAGGATGAGAGTAGAAGCACGGGAGGTGATGCCGTATATTACATTTAAGATATTAAATGGTGAGATGAGTGTAAAAGCACAAAGGGTGACGCCGTGCAATTGTTGATTTTATTGCTTTATTTGATGTACGGATTGGTGATTTAATCGGTTCCATTATTGTTTATTCTTTCGTGAAAAGGCTACTTGGTGATTTTGTATTTTCCATTCTTATCATACTTTCCTTTGTACATGTTCCCTCCCCGTTATTATGTTTAAGAGCAAATATCATTTGTAGCCCATCGGGCAAAATAAATTTCATCCAGTAGCCCACAAATTAACACATATAAATCATAGCCTAAAAATAAAACAAGTGCTAGCCGGAAACATTATTAATTCCCTCGCCGGAAATCCTCAAAGCAGCACTTACCCAAGTCATTACATTCCCCATTTTCTTTTGACAGAAGAAGACACTGGATTTCCATTCACAAGATCTACCCCTTTAGCATCAAACAACCTAAAATACATAGGATACTTCAAAATAACAAAAAACTCAAAATCATCAGGTAAATCAAATTCTTTCCTTGCAATCCTAACATGTTCTAGCCTTAATCTCCCTGTATTAGAAAGCATTAAAAGCTTTCTTAAACGGATTACAGATTCAGGTAATTGAGCTAAAAGGGCTAATTTTTCTTGCTCAATTTGTATCACGACCCAAAATCTAACAATGGTCGTGATGGCGCCTATCTTGTTACACNGCACGGTCAACTCACGTGCTACGCGGACAACTCACGCGCTATGGTATAAATACCTGGACCCGCATGGTCAACTCACGTGCTACGCGGACAACTCACGCGCTATGGTATTAATATCCTCACAACCGGGCCCTCGGTCTTACTCAATCATATACCTCACTAGCCTCACTAGCCTCACTATCATCAACACATAAGGCGACACAACCCACATCAAGTATCACAACATATTAGTAAATTAAAGAGACTGAGGTCAACATGTACAATAATTTCTATGACTGAGTACAAATAATGTGAGCATGAATAAAGCCTAAGCGTGATCTCTAACATGAAGGCAAACAAGTTCAACAACAAATAAACACATAACCACAAATAATAGCTATTAGGCCTTGCAGCCTAATGGGACGGACCAAGTCTCAATCCCTCGAGGTATACACCCACACGCCCGTCACCTAGCGTGGGTATCACCTCCAAACAATCACATGACATCAAATTTTCCGGGTTTATACCCTCAAAGCCA